>BMAO01037999.1:0-10179 GCA_019973975.1 Trichonephila clavata | reverse complement strand
ACAATGTCATTTTAACACCCCTTTACCTCCCCAATGGGAGGCACCTGAGCTCTGGCAAGGTAAACTTGTACTAGGAATTTAACTTCGCAGAGCGCACCCAAGCCAAACAGACATACTAGAAATTTTTAACATTCCACAACATCAGGATGCTTTCGATTTTGTGCATCATGAAAATCCACCGACTTGGGCCGAGGTCAAATCCGCAAACTTTGGTGCAGAAGGCCACCGTTTAACTTACTACGGCACCCAGCCGTAGAATGTTTTTCGAACAAATATTTACTTGAAAAATCTTTTAACGTATGTGGCAACAAAAACAAAATATAGAATCAAATTAAATGCAGAATAGGAAATGTGACTGCAGAAAACTTCAACAGAGCTAGACTTTGTTATTTTGTGCAAAAAATTCCAGCGTATATATACATAAAAATATCTCTATCAGAAAATATGCAAAGGAGCTCTTAATGGCACTTGGAGCACGAAATAATATTATTGAATGCAATTACATAATTTTAAGCTAAAATACTTTATTAAGAAATATTGCAATTTTCTTTATTATATAAAATGCGTATAACATATTGATCTACTTTAAGTATTCTTTAAGACATGTTCTTGTAAATGTACGATATGGTTCCCTATTATTCCTAAAGGTCTAAGGTTCTATGATTCGATAAAGTTTGAAGATCACTGCCCTACAGAAATAATAGCAGCGCCCTCTGTTGTCGAGATTTTTAAAGATTCTTTTAAAATTCTTTATTACGTACAACATCTCGTACCACACTGTGAATATAAATCAGAAAAAATTGCATGTCTTTAATATATATATATATATATCTATATTTTAAATTTTGAAACCAGATCTATTGATATCAGCTATTAATTTACAGATACAAGAAAAATATCACAGAAAAAGTTACAATAGCTATTTATAAGGAAATCCATTTTGAAAATCCTTTAATTTAACACGCTTTTATAAGTTTCACTTTAATGTAACGGAATCTTGGAACTCAATTTTTACCCATTTTAAAAGGTCAAATTGATTCAAAATTTTGCACATTTGTCAAGGCCGCTAACAATACAATAATTTCATAATTTTGTTCCATTGCCCTGATCAGGACATCAGGAATAACGATTTTCAGATTTGGCAAATAATTCCAGATTTAGCGACTGAAAGATTAAGGTGTAGCCCTAAAAACGAATACACTTGTTAATAGAAATAAAACAAACAGAAAGGGTTCTTTATGTGAGAAAGAATAGGTTGGGTGCGTCAACTGTTTCTTACCATAATATAAACAATTGTCTAGTTTTTCTGAAAATGGAAAAAAAAGAGACTCGTGCATGTGAAAAAAAATAATTTATGTTATAATTGCTAAATATTTTTTATTTTTATAAAGCAATACGTTTAGAAGTGATGATACGATTTAACATTATAGCAATACGTTTAAAAGGTGAGAAACAATTGATACTTAATATTACCCTGTTTTTATTAACTCGCTTTCTTTAATGTCTGTCCGGGTGATAATACGATTGATACTTAATATTTCTTCTTAAAACACTTTTATTAGTTTGACCGGCATCTAAGAGATGAATCTTTGAAATATAACGATACGGGACTGATCTGAGATAATTAATTAATTAATTAATCGTAAACGAATATAATTAATTAATATCCATTGGTGAACAAGACTAATTCAAGCCATCTACTTATTCCCCCCTCCCCCGGCTCCAAGTACCAAACTCAAGGATAAATTCAACAATGATAGTTTGAAAAATAAATGAATAAATGATAGTTTGAAAAACTAAAGGAACACGCTTTTATAATGAATCTAATGAAAAATAAATTATAGTTAAAAAAAACAACTAAAAAAGCTTTTATAGCGAATTGAACTAAAAATAAAAAAATAACTCTTAATATAAGAATGAAATGATTAAAGAGAAAATTAATGTCATTGGGGAAAAAGCGTGGGGCGCTTTGTACTACATTCTTACAATAACTCAGCATTTTGGAATATATTTAGTAAAAAATTATAACTATTAATATAGAGCATCCCATGCTTGTACCCCAATGACATTAATTTCCTCGTTAATAATTTTATTCTTATATTAAGAAATATTTTTTACTTTTTAGTTCGATTCACTACAAAAGCGCGTTTTTTAGTTTTCTTAAACTATAATTTATTTTTTAGTCATTTTCAAGTACTTACCTTAACTAGGTTGATTGGTTTTTATTTACTGTTTGTTGTGTGGCATTAGTTCATTTAAAACATAATTGTTCCAATCAATGAAGAGTATTGTCCATTTTATTATCTAAAAAAATTCAAATGTACAAACTATAAGTAAAATGTAGAAAAGCTCTTTCTTATGTATAGCTATATATATGGGAAAATATTCACCGACTTTGTGTTAGAAATGAAATATATATTTTTGGGTTGAGGATTTTTTCTTAACAAGTCCATTCAAATTAAAGAGCTCTGAACTCTAAAAGTTGAAATAAGATCTGCTCTTTTGTATAATCTGAAAAGGAATGAACATAAAATTGATGGAAATTAAAACAGTTTTTTACTGAATGCACACAGAAATACATCAAATTTCAGATAACATGATTTACAACAAAAAGAGTATTCTTAGGCTCTTAATTGAAAACGGTGAATTTTGTGTATGACGCTCCCGTGACCCTCCCTCCCTTTTGCAGTCGATTTCCTCACACACAAACCCGTTCTTAGCAGATTTCTACTCAACAAAAGAATATGCCGACAAATTTCAAAGTCTGTGGGTGTAATAGTTCTGGAGATTCGTATCGAGTGGGTCGTTTTTGTCCTATATTTATATAGATGAATGGGAAAGGCTCGGATGACTTCTGAATTAAAGACGATATATGAATTGAACAGTTTGTCGTTCACAAAGGTGAGGTTTAGCGGTTCACCCCCTCTAGACCACCAGATTTTTAATTTTTAGCATAGAGATTAAAATACGATGTTTTCGTTTATGTCGGGATGGGCATTACGTCGATAGTGATCGACCGGTGGACCGCCAAGGCATTTTGGGGTGACCGCTAAAAATTTTAGCAGTTAGTAATTTGTATACGGAAAATTCAAGATTGGCTGAGAGTACGCAGATTTCGCCTTCCACTGACTATAACAACGAAAAGTAACTTAAGACAAAAATGTTTTATTTTTTAAATGTATTTTCAATTTTTCATAATAAAATGTATATTTGATATAATTATATTGGGGCTACTATTATTAAGTTTGTATCTTGCGTTTTTCTTTAAACGCGGTTTTAAAAGTGTTGTTTTTTTATTTAGTTCTATAGGTATATAGTACATATTCGTCTTTATTATTAGTATAATAATAAAATTTTCCTTACCTCACACCACACCTACGATATTGGGCGTAGCGTACACAAGAATTTTTACAGGGAAGGGGGTCAAGGGTGAAGGTCTACATTCTCGTATCATACCTTAATAAGCAAGCCAAACATATTGTTTTGATTTTGTTGATTGTCGGGAACAAAAACAGCAAAAAATAAATTACTGAATAAATAATTAGACTTAAGGTATCCGACTACCTAAAATTGTGAATTTTGCCAAGAATTGACAAATGCTTTTATGATTTTATTTTATGGGCCATCTTATTAGCTTTATAAGAATACCAAGTTTATCATTTTCCGTTCACTAGAACAAAAACTACAAGTGTTTTTAGTAAAAGCAGATGCCATTACTCTATATAAAGCAATATATATATATTATAATATATATATATGTTATACTTTAAAATGCGTTTTACTCGAAATGTGTTTTTTTTTAAATGCTCAAACAAAGACAGCGGATTGCTGAAAAAGTTTTGAAAATAATTAACTGAAATTTTTTTTGTGTAAGTTTTGTATAATAGTAGAAGTGTTTTAACCTTCAGATTTATCAATCAATGTTTTATTACAAATTTACAGTTCTTTATGTTAATATAATCACTGTTTTTTTAAGCTATTTCATATAATAACTGAGATAAAGGGCTCTAGTTTTTGTAAAAAAAAATATCTCTTACTGAACAAAAGATTTAACGTTTGTTAGATCCTCTACTCGGGAGGTCTTCAATGGCATTAAGGTTTGAACTCATGACACGCGCCCATGAGTTCGTGACATGACTACTCGATCACCACACCAAGTCCACCTTACATATAAAAGCCTGTTATGTATTTATCCTTGCATATAAAAATCTGTTATTGTAACTATCTTTTTAAATCTACCACAAATGAAGCATTATTTTTTAATATTTATAATCATAAATTCAAAGTTAAATACAGGATTACATTTTTAAAGGTTGTGACGGAGCTATACGCGTCCTTCAATTATCCTCTGGGGGAATTCTTTTGGGCCAGTATTTTTTTATCAACCAACCTTCTCCGAAAAGACAGAAAGCGTGATTATGCAAATTAAGTTTAATGTATATATTCTTTATTCACGAGGTTGAGAGTTAGTGAAGTGAGAATAAATTGAAAGTGAAGGGTGAATAAATGAGAAATGAAGTAAATTGGTAGTGAAACGTATACGTAAACAGTGTAGGAAGCCAGAAGTTGAAATATTTATAAAGTGATTAGTTTAACTATTGGAGAGCTGTTAAAGTCAACGTGTAAGAATAGAAGACTGTAAGAGTCCAGGTATTGTGATCTTTAATCAAGTTGATGTTTAGAGTTAAGCTATTAGTGCGGTCATTAAATAAATAAGCTCGGTATAAAGTTATCTTAAAGGTAGGAGATGCATGATCGAATATGTTCTCCCAACGTAATCTCGTCTCACTCCCATTCTATTACTGATTAAATTAATCTTGCTTAAGTGTTGTTTCTATCTGAGTTGAATATAGTGATAAATAAAATAATTGAAGTTCATCATGTCGTTCGATCATTTAGTTCCTCCTACATTCTAGCTGGGTCAGAGGGAAGAAGGGTGTAAATTCTTTATAAGGTTCTAAAATACTTGAGAATTTACCATTTTAATCTCGGGGTCTTCTATTCCCCCTCCCCCTTTATTCTGATTTCCTCCTAGTCATGTTGTAGAATTAAACGAGTTTGATATCTGCAATAAATTACTATTTCTCCATATTTCTACTCTGAGGAAAACTTGAATCCTTCCATGCTCATACGGAGAATAAAACGTATTTTTAAGTTATTGTAGACCGAAAATGGTATCTTATGGAACAATTTCAATGATTTTTCATTGAAAGATATTATAACTTACGAAAATAGTTTGCGGGAAGAAATAGTTAACTCGGTGCAACACACATATGGGGTATTTTTGTTAGTTAGATGTAATAGATGCATAGATAGAAATAGTTTCGATATGATAGAAAAATTTTGAAATACTAATTTAGTTAGGGATATATCGCTTGCAGCGAATACACAGTACATAACGGGGGAATTTTTAGATTACAGAACTCTTTCAAGTAGTAAAAAGTATTGTGAATGGGAGAAATCAAAACTAATTTTTTGAACCTATACTTCTTACCGCATACTTTTTACCTAATTTAGAGCAGACTTTTTAGATTGTAGTATTTTTCTAAAGTAGTAGACGTGTTGGATGTTGGATGTCCACATATAACAGCTTGTTTTTTCAGGTAACAAAAAAAACCCAACTATTTCTAATCTATGTTAAATATATAATAATTTGATCATGAAGTGATACACGCACGTACTAAAGAGAAATATAGAAAAGTCGTCAAAAATATCATGGATTAAATGGTTTTTTTTTGTTAATTTCGTCCAGAAATAACACAGAAAGCTCGATGACGTCCATTTCACAAATAAATAATATGCATTCGATTCATGATACACGATGATGACCTCTGATTACGTAATTGATTAATCAAAATGATTTTAAAATATTTAAACTATGTAGATTTTTATTAGTTTGATTTGTATTTGTAATAACTTCCAAATACTTCTAATAACGCAACAAAAATGAAATTCTATTTTTCTATACCAATATAAAATTTTATTTAATAAACAATGTAAAAAAAGAAAATAATTGAAGTGTTTTGAGTATAGATAATACGATTCAATTGCTAGATTTCAACTGTAAAATAGGAAACTAGATCTTTCAGTGTTATTTTTCGACATTCTTTCGCCTCAGTAGTCATTCTGAAGGATCCGGTAACAACCCAAACCTAATTGAGCGTTGCCTGGATTGCACATCTAACGGCTTTTGTAACCTTCCGCGGAGACTGTTTCTTCTTTTAAGTGGTTTCTTGTTCATACAGAACACAATGCATTATAAACTGGCTTCATGAACATGAGGAGAAAGTGAACAATCGTCTTTGGGCTCTGAGTTATCACACCGTAAATAACTGAACCTATTTGGGAACAAAGATTCAATGACATTATGGAAGGACAATGTATGAGAAGATGAATTCTTGCACATTTCTCACTAGCATAATCAAGAAATTCTCTTTACAGGAAGAATGACAAAGTACAATCTTATGTGAGAGTTACATATTGTATTTATTACACGTCGAATTGTTTTTATATTCAAAATACTCCATTTTGCCCAACACCATATTAAAAATAAAAATTCAGATTCCAAGTGCTAATATTATTATGTTTACCAGTATACAATAATAATTACTGTTTTATTTTTATTTATTGGAAATAAACCTTCAATCAACATCATCTTCTCAATTGGAATATCTACCAAGCGAAGTATAAAGCTGATCGTGATGCCATTTAATCATAACCGCTATTGTACGTGGCGCATCTAATTTGCATAAAGTTTTGTATAAAGTTCTTTTCTCCTATGGCATCAGTTCTTTTCTTAAGATACAAATGCCTGTGATCTGCTTATTCGAGGGATTATTATTATGACTGTTTTCTTAAGATGTTTGCACGTTTGAATGTTGGATTAATATCTTCTCTAGGTTTGGGAATTTAAACTGTTTGTTTTAATGTTAATTAAATTTAATATTTTAAAAATTTCTCAGACTTTTTGATTTAAAGGTTCTTCAGTGTCTCTCTGCATAAATGATCATGGATTAACTTCATTATACTTTGCATCATTATTTCTACAGTCCATTTTAAATTTTTAAGAATATGAATGATGTTTTATTAATTGTGTTTTTTTGTAATTTGTAAGGATATTAACAATATGTTTTATACTGCATAAATACTGAATTATTGTTTATAATTATAGACTTGAAATATTTCTATTATAACGTTTGTTGCATATACGAAACAATTTTTACATGCATACACATATTCCTGTATCACAGTAAAAAATCTATTAAAAAGTTTTTTTTATTTATTATAAAAGTCAGTTTATATATAGGTAAAAAATTCTGAAAGGTAATTTTTATTTATATACTTAACTCAATTTTTGACTTAATATTCCTCAGAAATAACCGAGTTGTAATTTTATATTTCCTACAAAATAATATTTGTAAAAATAAAGTAAGCTAATATTCTTATTTTCGCACTCATTTTTTTGTAAATCCTTACTATTAAAAAAACCATACATATTCAAAATGGTTAAATATTAGAACGGATATTTTTAGAAATAAATACTCTAGGAAAATGCATTTGTAAATTCATTTTTAAATTTATGATCAAAAAGAGAGAGATAATAGATTATAAAGATAAGATTATGAAAAAAAGCAATGATATCTCTCAAAAAATAAAATTTTATAAATGGTAAATAAAACTTTTGTTTAACAGCATTATCTCAGCTTCAAATATCAGAGATAATAACTAATATTCTTGATAAAGTAGACAACTAACTTCGCATACAAGTCAGTCTTTGTAAAAGTTTCTCTACCTTTGAGGCTTAAATTCCATATACAAATTTTCTATAAAATCTTTTCAGGACGTATGCATAGCAAAAAGAGATATATCTACTTAATTTCTTCTGAATAAAATTAATGCAGCTCTAGGTTGATATTTAAATGGTGGGAGCACAAAACTGGAATGATTTTCGAATGGAAATGCATTTTTAAATTTATATATTATTTGGGCTTAACTATCGCATAGAGAACATGCTTATTTTAGAACACTGCTCCGATAAGAATCATTAATCTCCCCCTGTTCTCAGTGTCTTCAATGATTTTATACCAAGAACTCTATTACGAAAACGACAAAAAAATGAGTTGTTTTTAATAGAATAAAATCGATAAATGTAATGCATATGTATTGAAAATGAGAAATGCTATCAGTATCACAGTAACTAAGAAGACTTATTTAGAAAATTCAGTTTACAAAATAATGTAATAATAATAATAATAATAATAATAATAATGCGTAGGTCACCTCTAGTACAGACAGAAGCTTTGATCTCTCAAGCTGGATATTTACCAGTTAAGTTGGGTTTAACTCCCGTGTTCGACCGTCTTAAAACACGTTCCAAGTAGTGAGATAGAACTGTGCGATCTAGGGGGACGGTTGGAGATGGTTACTTCTTAAAACTTAATCATGTTACATTAGGTAAAAATCTGGAGATCACGATGGTCAAGGAAATGCTTAAGAGGCATACAAATAAGCTGTAAGAAATTTGGGCATTATCCTTTTTAAATATTAAATTCAGAGTTCTTAAAAGGATAAAGAAATATTTCGAAGCATAGAATCTCATCAACATACCACCTTAATATAAGGTTGTTACGGATGACAAAGAGGCCCGGCTATCAAATGAAACGACATCCCATACCATTCCTGATTGCCGGGTGTGTGGAAAATGACAACACTTTGAGCATTCTACCGCTTTTTCTTGGCGTCTCTAGACACGTCTTCACTTGTTATAGAGGCTCAATTCAGGGGGACTCACCGGTAAAAATGATACTACTCCAATACGTGAGATTCCAGATAAGATGCATACAGAAGTACCGTAAACTTTCTTAGTGATTTATAACAGTAATGATCTTTGTGACTTAAGTTACGTTCACTGAGTCTATCACTTCACCTATCGATTGTCGTTAGAATCCCAGGTGTCTAGGTTACACGTTGTTTTTTGATGGATACACATCAGGGGCGATCAAATGATCCCTCACCTCCTCACGTTCTATCATTGCTGTCGGCTGACCGCTATTTTCTTGACGCTCTGTGCGGTCATGATTCATAAATTTCTGACAGCTTCATTGAATGGCAGCATCGCACCGACCTAGATATGGAGCGTTTCGGGGGTTTGACCACCCATCCATAGATCAAAGAGAACCGATATTTCCGTTTGAAAGATTTACAAGCACCGGGCTAGATTTACAATCACGATGGAACCGCACATTCTTGTTAGACTTCCGTCTTTGTTTCTGCAATAGCAATCGTCGAGTACGAGTTTGACGTTAACATGTTAATCAGGTCCAATCTGATCATGGATTGTTCACCATATGACAGCGTGGCATCTGTGTTTGAGGAGCCGATGCCACGGTAACCAATCACTGCTGCTCTATATTAGCGAAGGTATGGGAATCCAACAATATGTGTATGACTTGCCATATCCAACGCCTTTTACAAGCAGAATAACGCATCAATCAACAAGCCGTACAAGGTATCTAGTGCTTTTTTTACCCCTGATGCTTCCTTATTAACAGCATTTTATAAGCTTCACTTGTATGTAACAGAATCTTGGAACTCAATTTTTACCCACTTTAAAAGGTCAGATTAATTCGAAATTTTGCTCAATTGTCCAGGACCGATGACAATACAATAATTCCATAATTTTGTTCTATTGTCCTCATCAGGATCATCAGAACTAATGATTTCCCATTTTCAGATCCCTTTCCGCATCTGGCGAATAATTTCAGATCCCATTTACAGATTTGGTGACTAATTCTAGGTTTAGCGACCAAAAGATTGTTACAACTTAGAGTTCAATTAACTATAACAGGATGTTTTTTAGTTTTTTTAAACTATAATTTATTTTTTCTTCCAACGAGTACTTTTGTTAAACTAATTTATCATCGTGGGCGGTTATATCGCCTTAATTGATTGGTTATAATTAAATGCACTCTCGGTTTACCCCTTTTTTCATTTCCTTTGCAATTGTTCATGATGCCGCATTTTACTTTTCACGCAATTTCTCTCTCTCTCTGTAAATATTTATAATATAATTCCAAATTTTAAATATAAGTTGAAAAATTTTAATAAAATGGTATATGTGCTGAAACTTATACGAATTAGAGTTGGAATATCTTAAAATATAAAATATGCTTGAAATTT
>BMAO01037998.1:0-23714 GCA_019973975.1 Trichonephila clavata | reverse complement strand
AATCTCATTTGTGATAGCATTGAGTTTTGTAGTTGTGATAGCATCGGCAAAATCAGGACCGAGCAATTATCCTCTTTCTTTAAAAGCTGAAGTTATGAAAAATTAGCAAGATATATAAAAATACTTTGCAATTCCTCATTTTAAGAATGCATATAATCGGTTTTCTTTTTCAAAACATATTTGGGTGAGGTACTACATTAATTATTGGTAATAGGTATTTCTGAGTTAATTTTTATTTTAGAAGAAAAACAATTTCTTACACCCGAATCTAAAACTTGTTTTCAGTAAAGACATGTTTGTAACAGCAAATAATTACATTAATATTCTCAAGGTTGCTATTAAGGGGACTCGGCAGCTTTTTCAATTTTTTTTTTATTTAAGGGTTTTAAAATATCATTTGTGTATATTTTAAACAGTTACTATTAAACAAAGAAATTTTACCATAAAAAATAAAGCTAAGTTTAATAAAAAAATTTGAAATTTAAATTTTTAAAAATTTTTTAATGATTTTTAATTTTTTTCTTCTTTTACAATTATCTTTGTTTTCGCATCAAAAATTTTTTAGGTTTATAAGACTATTAGCAATAACTTTAGAGATCGATTTTGCAATAAACGAATTAGTTTTGAAACAAAAATTTAAAATTTATACAACAATGAAAAAAAAGGCTAAAAAAGCATGATTTCTGCTACATTGTCTTTTTTAAATTTTTTTCTAATCAAAATATTGAAAAATTGATCCCTAGTTTTATTAAGTACCTTGTGAGAAACATACAGACCAAAATTCAAGTTGTTTCATAAATATCTGTAGAAGTTTTGTAATTTTAAAGATCGTGTTTTCATGAAAAAACTCAAACTGAGAAAACGCAATTTGAAGAATACAAATCAGTAAATAAATATCAAAAATATATCTAAATTTTGTAATAAGTTGTTAATATATTGCATAGTATATACTATTAAAATAAAGCATAAAGCAATTCAACTTCAAGACATTAAACAAAAATATAAGCTTTTTATAAAAAGCCTGTCTGACCTCAAAATTACGAAAAATAGGAAATATCATTATCTGACTTATTTTTGCAAGAAACATATATTAAATATATTAAAAAATAAATGAAATACATAAAATAAATAAAATGAAAGTATATAAAATGTACAATAGAGAAAATTTTAAATCTTTTTTTAAATTAATTTGCTATTTAGTTCAATATCTAATATAAAATAAAGTAAAACATTTTAAATCTAAAATTCACTATTTTTCTAAAACAGTTTTGTTTTAAAATTGGCCTGCGCCATAAGTCATTCCTTCTCTTCACTTAGCTAATAATTCTTTTGTATATATAGCTTTTTTAATAAGCTTAAGAGCCAGCTTATTACTGGCATTTTGACGACGTTTTCTAAATTGTCGTTTTCGACAATCTAAGATAGTGGCAATTTGATTGGTAGAACCTCCAGTAGCTACACCTAATGCTTTCTGTGTTTCTACTATGGTACATACCGTACCCTTATTGAATTCACAGACAGCTTCTGTTACTGCCCGGTTGACGCGTCTTTTATTCACAAAAATTTCTTTTGGACACTTTGCCCAAATCATGCTATGCAAACTTACGTTTGCATTTTGTGTTCCGCATCGAATACACCTTTCTAACAATTCATTAGATGCAAGTCTTTGGTAAATTGGAAGAATTTTTGGAAGGAACTTTTCATTTATTGGTGTTCCTACATTTAATTTATGATTTCTTGGTTTTTCACCGTTAGCAATCGCAGATTGGTAGAAACACCAAGAGTTTACTCCTGCAGGACACTTTGAATGCTGAGGTTTAGCATCTGTAGAAAAGCTATGCAACAAGGTAGCATATATTGCTATTTTCCTAGCTTTCACATCCCCTTTGTTTCTCAAAATATCCTTTTGGTAGTAAGTGGTTAATGTCTTAATTGTAGCTTATTTCAAACTACCATGAGCTTTACCACCTAAAGAAATACCTTGAGCACGACAATCTTTAACAGTCGATCTCAAAGCTGTTCCTAACCGCTTACTGACATGCTTTATGCATTCTTCCTTTTTTATCACAACATCCGGTCCGTACACTTTTTTCTCACCCAAGTAATGAAATGTTTTACAGTCACCATCGGATAAAACTGTGAAATAATGAAATCCGAGTGATGTGGATCTTTTCCATAAAGTTAATGCAGCTTCCATTTCCATCTATGTAGATGAGTCCAAGTGGTTTATATCACATTCGCTTTTATGTCCTTCATACCATATGCTGAATTCAGCACTTGACTCGCGTAACTTATTTTTTGCCACAGAGCAATGACGACACACCTTACTCATCACTTCAAAGTCTACGACATAACCGGAGAGCATATCTATAACACACTCTACACCGATGAGTGAGGAGTGACCACGAGTTAGCCACGTACCATCAAAACTAACACTTAGGTCTGTGATTTCAGCAGAACTATGAGTTCCATTCTTGTACGCATCTTTAATCTCTCTGTGGGTTTCCGCAAATATGTTTTTAGATGCCAGAGAGTATGCGTTATCCAGCCTTCTTGCACACTTCCCATATGCAGTTGATGAAAAGGATCCATATTCATCACCATACAAAACTTTTCTATGGCTGAATAACCTTTCCCAATGTGTGAAAAGGCTCGAGTTATTCTCAAATTCACATCATGGATGGTAGGACCCGACTTAAAAGAAGTATTTACAACAGTTTTGTTTTCATCACAGTTGCTACACAATAGTTTTAAATTATGTGAAAAGCCCAACTTGGCTCCAAGCTCCAGTTTCAAAATTTGCTTTTCACAATATTGGCACCTTGCACTTCAATGTAGATTATTAACTTGGTTGAAGTCCACCAATATATAATGTCCAACAGCAGAGTTATCCTTTTTTATCTCAGTATTTAATTTTTCAAGGCGTCTATTTGACACTAGTGAATCTTTAATCACTTCACAATCAACGTTCTCTTTACGTCATCGCTTTTCATTCATTTGCATAGCACGTAATGAACGTTTCCTAAGAGGCATATTAGCGATTATAACAACTGATAAAACTAAAAGAATGAATGGATTATGATTGAAATAGCATTAAAAAATGCTATTTTAGGTTTCTATGAAATAAAAAAAAGTAATCAAGCTAAAAAGCACACAGCAAGCAAAAATTGCAAAGCTAATGTAAACAAACAACTTGGCTGATAGTTACAGTTACAGCTTAAAGAGTTCTTCTTCTGTGAAGTTTTTTATGTTAAATATTGGATTTATTTTCAAGTAAAAAAGTGTAAACAGTGAGAGGGGCGTGGCATTTAAACAGCTGTCAGAGCTGTCAAAATATTCAAAATACATTTTACTACATTTAAAATAATCAGATCGTTTCAAAACTTCGCATAGTTGTGCCAGAGGTATCAAACTACATTTTAAAGTAAAAATTGAAAAATCGATATTTTCATCGATTTTTGGCTTTTGAATTCCAAGTCTTCCAAGTTGAAGTTAAGAATAGTTTCTGCATTAATAAAAGGGCAGTTTCCGTATTGGTACTTCTATCCATTTCCATTTTTACCATTTTGCGTTTTCCGATTTTGTTTAAAATATTATTTTATTAACACCTTAATTTTACCATAAAATTGAAATAATGTTCCTCTTTGAAATATTGCTTTCTCACTAAATGTATTAGAGTTAATTAAAAACCATTAAAAATTTAATAGGACAGTCAAATATGAGTGGTCTTGGATTTCTATAATTTCTATAAAAATGTATTATTTCTATTAATTACTACACAAGCTTTGATTGTAGACTAGTTGCTTCTCTTACCACGATTTCTTCAATAATGGTAAGCAATTTTGATTTGTTATGATTCACATGTTCTTGACCAATAATTAGTTTAGTTCAACGTATGATATTGTGTTGACATTTGAACCCCTATCTAAGAGAGCTGCTTTTTTTCAAACTCATTTTTGGATCTATAAGCATTCGTTGATCTCTTCGTGTTTAGAAGGTAGATTTATTTTGTTGGTTTGTTACTCTTACTTTATCTTCTGAGTTGGATGGAAAGTTCTGCACTTATATGCGGATCTGGTGGTTCCTGATGTGATATCCCGTTGTTAATTGGATAACTTTTAGGGTAATGATGAGGGAGTGAGTAGCGTCTTGAAAAGTTTGCTGGGGGCAGATGAGATAATGTACATCTATTTCAGTAATTCTATAGACATGTTTGTTGATGATTCTGCCCAAGTAATGTCCACTATTTTGATCTTTTCTTTCACATCTCACGGATCTGTAAGGTTTTGAAGTTGTATTTAGATAACACGATTTTCTTTCTGTCTTTTTATTATATAATACTTTATTGTATGCTTTATCCATACTGATTCAAGAGGCTATTTATTTTACCCTGTAAAAATATTCAATATGCATTTCTTGAGGCGTCTTGTTTTTTCTAGTAGTCTGGAAATAGTTTTCAACTGGGTTGATTTGAAATCTGAACTAGCTAAATAGATTTTTTCTAAAGTCTTTGAAGTTTCCTGTGATCAACTTAAAACAAATAAAACTTAAAAGTGCTTCTCAGCCTAGCTTCTAAAAGAGGATGAATTTCTGCTTTCATGGTGTATTAGTACTTCAGCTACTTCTTCATATTGGTTCAAATAATTATCAATAGACTTCGGAATGATTGGAAAATTTTTAAATATTTTCGAAATGTACATTTCTTAGTTGTATAATAATCCTTTTCGATGTTGGTTCTTTTATTCGGAGCGCGTTTCTTATATAAATCATAGTATATTTTTATTTATTTTTTTATTTTTGTAACTGAATTCAGGTTTTTCTTTTACATCATCATCTTTAAATTAATTCGAACATTTCTGTCAGAAGTAAAAATATAGTGGGACCCTGAATTATTAAGCCTCTTGTGATGGATTTTGCAATTTTTCTTTAGCCCAAATAAAATAAAGGCAAAAAAGAACAGTGACTAAAATTTTACGAATAATAAACCCCGAGTTAACGAATTATTTCAAAGCATTTTTTTAAAGTTTTTTATTAGTTAAATTATAGAAAATTAGATTTCTTTTCGAATTATATATTCATTTTCTCAGTAACATAAAAAAATTCCTTGTTTGCAGCAAATTCGGGAGGAAAGTGTGCAGGTCTTTATTATACTGTACAGATGCAGATGAGCCATGAGTGTAACATATCGTGTGAGTTATGAATAGGGCAGAAAATTCCCTGCTGAAACTCTTATCAAAATTGTTGCATTTTTTAGTGCTTCAGATTGTTTGGAAACTGTGAAAACATTCAGCATGTAGCAATGTAAATGGCGCTCTGTTTTCTTCTCTGCATAAAGTCGAAAACAAACTTTCTCGAATCAGGAATCAAAGAGATTGTCAAGCCTCTATTAGTCAGTATCAAATTAATTGGTGTGTAATATCTCGCTAGTTGTGTTTTTAGCTTCTGAATAAAGTGTGTGCAATTTATAAGCGTGTTCACCTTCTGCGTAATTACTTATTATAGAATTTTCAAACACTAAATGCAAAAAAAAAAGAAAATGTGTATTTTTTACCTTGATATTACGAATAATCCCAAATTGACGAATAAAATTTTCAGTTTGGATGAATTCGTTAAATTAGGTTCTCACTGTATATATTTAACGTTAGCATGTGCTGGTTTAAAAAGCCTCATTTTGATGACGATATGTCATTCGGAATCCAAATATTTCTTTACATGATTCTTGAGACAATCGGGGTAATTGCTTTGGTTTTCAAATTTTCTTTTAAGATAAAGTTTCTAAATTGTAATTTGTGGAATTCATTTGTGTCCATATGAATTTTACCAGCTTTAATTTATATTTTACAAGAATCACGAAACACTTTGGCTATTAAGATTTTAATCAGTAATGAAGAGAGCTTTTAATGATCTTTCAGCAATGTCAAACGACGCAAAATGTATTTGATTTAGGATTCATTTGTGTAGTTACAATTATTTTTAACTCAGCAGTTTGTATATTTGGTTTCGAACAGAGGGTAATGCCATCAAAAAAGGGACTTAGATCATAAAAATAAATGAAATATGATTGAAATTTTAACGGTGTTGGATCTTTGTGGAAAAATAATTGCTGAATTTTATAAGCAATTATGAAAGTTGGAAAATAAAGACTAAATAGAAAATAAAATTTTGATTAAGTTATTTTAATATCTTTATATGCATACGTACCTCTCTTTGGCTGGAACATTTATTTGTAAATTTGTAGAGAAATATTTATTATTATTATATTATTGCTATTGTTTTCTCTTTTTAATTTACAATAGTGATGAGTGTTCATAGTAATTGAATTTCTGACAAATAAAATATATAAAGCTGTTAATGGATTTTTTCTCCAGGAAAAATTGTTATTGAATATCTATGATTATATGTTATTAAACCAGTGCTTCTCAAACTTTCAATATTTTTGACAAGGTTTTAAATCATAGTTTTCACCGCACCCCCTGCAGTAACCGTCTGTTGACTTCAATAATAATGTACTTGAAGTAATTCTACAATACGACTTTAATTATAATACGAGCAAATTATAAAGATAAGCATTAAATTCTGCATATAACATTGTATTTTACAAGCCCATGCGGTCACTAGTAGTTATTAAACTTGTTCATAACTTATTATTGATGAATTAATGATAAAATACATTGCGCAGTACTGATACATTTATAAGGCGTATTTATTTTTTATTATGTCAGAATGTATTTTATTTCACCTCCTTTAGGCTAACTAACAATTTTTTTATATAATCTGTTATTTTAAACTTTTCATAGACTTGTCCCAACTGGTAAGATTATCACGCTCCCCTAGGGGGAGTGTCCGACAGTTTCAGAAACGCTGTGTATTAAACTATTAAACTATTTCCGCTTTTAAATTCAAGTGAATACATCAACATTGAGAGAACTTTTGCCTTGATACCATTTTTGCAATTTAAGAAGAAGAAAACAAATCTTATATTAGTTTTATTTTTCCCCCTGAAAAGAAAAGAAATACACTAGTGACTTAAAATAAGTGACTAAACTTCTTCATATTCATACTTCACATGCAGTTAAAAAATAAGTATACGAATATAAATATTAACATGTAAGTTTTCATTTTAATTTACATAGAAAACGAGAAATGCATTGATTAGTCTAAAATTTGCTTGTTTTTTTTAAAATATTACTTGAATATTTAATAAAAAAAAGTCTCACAATTCATATTTTCTTCCATTTTTTTCTTTTTTTGGATATAAATAAAATTAGATTGAAAAGTTAATTTCAATTATGTGGTAAATGAAAAGTTGATTTGTATTAGATCATTATTCAAAATAAAACATTTGAGATACAAAAAATATATTTAAAACTATTCCAATAAAATTTGTTTCGGGTACCCTCCCCTCTCTTTCAATTTCATTAATTGAGCCAAATTAGCTTAAAATAAGGAAAATTGATTTACTAGGAGTATAATACAGTAATTCATGTTATTCTATTAGAAACAATTAAAACAAACAATAATAATTAAGTTCGCCTATGAAACTTCAATTCCAATGTATATCAATGTATCTGAAAAGTAAAATAAACTTTAAAAAAATGTAATTTTTTATACTTCAAAATAGTTACATTAATGTACATTATCTACAGTATTTAATTTTTAGAGCCATTAAAGTACAAACATTAGATTACTTATTTTATCATCCGTAATGTACATTTTAAGATTATATGGAACATTAATTTTTTTAAGGAAAAATAAATGTTTCAGACTTAATATATGTATGTGATATCCTGCAATATAAAAAATTTATAGCAAGCTATTTTGAAACTTTTATATAACTTTTTTACTATTTAAAACTAGAAAATATTCTTTTTATTTGCTGTATTTATGACTAAACTTTTAATGCATCTATATAAGGCATGGCAGTTTTAAATTCACTACAAAATTTTTACTTTAAAATAAAGTAAGAATGTTTCCCAAATTGGGTATAAGTGTTGAAGAAAACGAATTCTATAAGCTATGATCAAACTCTTTTGAAATACATGTAATCGTTTGAAAAGAAATATTGAACCATTTTTTATAAAAAAATAAAAATAAATCATGAACCCCAGAGAGTGTTAAAAGAAAGTTTTCCATTTGGGAACTCTTAAATATACCTAAAGAGCTGATAAAATGAAATAGATTTTGGTTCTCTCTTCGTAATTTGAAACATGTCCTCCCATAGGGTTACACGATTTTTTCATCATCATTTTTGATAATTTTTTTCTACCCTTCTTGCTAGAGAAACTCCAAAATGATTAAGCTTCCAGCGAAGTTCAGATACCAGGAAGATGGAGAGACGACTATACTTTAGGGTAAAAAATATCTTGCATGCATGAGCGAGTCTTAAAATTGAAAAAACAAAAATTCTCCTGTCACATTCTTATCGTGCCAGTTATTCAACATTATTTTCACTCTTTAGTACCTTTGAGAATAACCAACTTTTTTATTTGTACTTTTTAGGGAAAATAAGGTTCTATGTACTGCAAAATAAGGAAATCCAATATAGTCATTTAAATATGTGAATCTTCTTAGATACGTTACTCAACTCTACAGAGAAGAAAACTTATATTATACATATTTTTATATATCAGTGATGCATATCTTAAAAATACTTACTTACTACAAAAAAGTACCTTAATCAAAATATTAATTCGCATAAATTAAACTAATAATTCATTTTCATTTTTCTACATAATTCTTAACGTCTTTGTTTCAAAAAAATATATGCAATCTTTTAAGATTTCGCAACATTGTACGTATATATTCATCAAAACAATTGACAGTTTTTTTACAAAAAGAAAAAAGAAAGGGGAAGAAAACACTTTTTTTTATTTGTATTAATTTTAAGAATATTCCATTGGTAAGTTTTTAATATTAGAAACATTTTTTTTATTTACAATGTATGTGTTTATAAGTATGCACCAGAAACTGTTACATATTATAAAGATTTCGATGAAGTAAAAAAAAAATAAATGTGATTTAACTTGAATGCTAGGATCATAAATTTTTATTTATTTAGAGAATGAAGTAAATTATTAATCTTATAGATGTGTAAAACAATTGTTGAAATAATATTAATCGAGAAAATGGATTTAAGAATCTTTTGTTCAAATTAAGGAGATTGAAAGATATTTCGTTCTATTTTATATTTATCCAATTCTAAAATGAAATTAAATTATAACATTCATTCAAAATTATAATTCAAATAAATAATTAAATCATAGCGATTAGTTTTTATCATTTAATATGAAACACTTCCTTTTGAAATCTAAAGATCTGAGATTGTGAGAAGATATATTTATGCTAATTGCAAGTACACACAGAGTGGCCATAATTAAACTGCAAGTGTTCAAGGGGTGCTGGCAAGAAAACTACCAGGAATATTCCAATGAAATTTGGTATCTACACGTTTCAGAACATGCGCTGATAAAATATGCAAAGAAAAAAATCGCTATTTTCACCCGATAGATGTCGTTGTGCCTCGTTCCAATGCGTATTGACGGCAAATATGTGGGACGGCGTCTAGGGGAAGGTTCGATTTTAATGTTAAAATAAGCACGCAGAGTTAAAATAACCTAATTTATTAATAACACAACTAAAACATTTACTATTTACAAGGGGTTTTAAATAATTCGAGATAACACCATACTAATTCCGAAAACACGTACTCTTTCTCAAAACAACGGAGAGACCGATTTCCTCTGACCTGCCTTCGTTCAAGCTTTGGTGCAACTCCCAGTTTTTCTTTTCTGCACCCTTTATAAATACATGACCACATCGTATCGCGCAGCTAAAACTCACGTGGTTTCGATTAGTGGTGCCATCTCTTACATTAAAAATCAAAAGAAGTAAAAGAAAACTTGCATTCCTTTCCTACATATATGCAAATAATTGTAAGCCCTTCAAACAGTATAAAAACAAGACCACATTGAGAAATGGATCTTGGTCAATCATGACTGAATAAGAAGGAACGTGCATTGTTAGTGGAGATATTCTGTCAGATTAGTAGCAATTATTCAGCTATTTTGAAAGAGTGCCGGTGTATAAAACGATAAAGAAGAGGTCAATGAGTGTGTCAATTGATTGAAAAATATGATTTCTAAATTTGGAGAAACAGGAGAATCGGGAGTTTTTCCAAACACAAGAGGACGGAATCCCGTAAACCATGACGGGACTCTGAGTAGCAATTGTGGTACTATTGCAGGTAGCAATTGCACCGCTATTACTACCCGTACTCTCGTAGTAGCAATAGCGGTGAAACAAATTGACGACACTAATACTACTACGAATATCTCCAAGAGCCAGTAAGCTGCAACAAATGAGCGTAAGAAGTGTGGCTCGGACATTATCTCTTCCCGTGTCTACTAAGCATAACGTGTTGTGCCACATTATTCGGCGTTATCCGTATAAAATTAAAATGCTTCAAGGATTGAAACCTTCTGATGACACCCTAAGAATTGATTTTGCAAACTTTGTCCTGTCGAAAATCAGTGAAGATGACACTTAGATACAGAAGATCTTGTGAGTAGACGATGCGTATTTTACACTATCGGGTAGTGTAAATGCGGGTAACTGCAGGTTATGGGGAACGAGCAACTAATACGCTAAACACGAAAACCCCCTCCATTCTTTTGTAACTGTATAGTGTGGATTGACTTGATTTGTTGTGGGCCCATATTTCTTTCAGACCCCAACTCCAAATGGTCCCAAACGTTGTAGTGTTACAGTGACTAGCTAAGTTGCGATGTTGAGAAAACAATTGATTTCAGCATTGCTAGAGAGACATTGTTTAGAAACCACGGTGTTTACAGAGGATGGAGCACAACATCGCATAGCTAAACCTGTTAAAAATTGCTATATGACACCTTTGGTGTGGATCGAGTCATAAGAAGAGGTTTTGAAAACGCTTGGCCCATACGTTCACCGGATCTTCACCTTTGCATTTTTTATCTGTGAGAACATCTAAGATATGATTTATAGAAAACAACATGCTTTTGTTGCTTCTGAATTAAAACCTAGAATAACGAGACTCGTGAGGTGTGTTTCAACAGATTTTAAATGCGACGGTGGACCATGCTGTTCAACGTTTTCAGCATGTGATCGCATCTGGTAGTTCGAATATTGAGCACACACTCTGATAATTTCATTAAATAAATGATGGTTTACATTTTTCCAAAGCGTCTTTAGGGATTGTTTAATTTGTGATCTTAATTAACGTTAGTTTTTGATCACATGATGCATTAGAAATTAAATTACTGAACCAAATTGTGTGGTATTTTGATAAAATGTGAGTGATGTTTTATATTGTTTATATGCCTCTCAGAATGTTAGTATGCTCTGTCTATCGGTTTTGGAAGTTGTGTATGCCACCGGTGAGCGGTAGAGTATGGTACAGTGCCATCTATCGGGTGAAAATGGAAATTTTTCTTTGCATATTTGACTTGCGCATATTCTGAAACGAGTAGATACCAAATTTCAATAAAATATTACCAGTGAATTTTTCTCCAGTACCCCTTGAACACTTGCAATTTAATTATGGCCACCCTGTATTTCAAATATATGCAATTTTAAAATATATATATATATATATAAATGATACACTATTTTAAAGACGGATTGGAACTTAATAAAATCAGTATATGTAATTATATTAATTTCTTTTATGAAGTTAATTGTATTCACAAATTTTTTAAAGTATCGATTGAATTTGTATAGATTTTTTTTTTTTTGCATTAGCATTTTTTGGAGTAAATACCATAATCTGTGTTCATTTCCAGTACTTCAGCACACACACACACACACACACACACGCACGCACATTCTATCTTTAATTATGTATAATACTTGTATTAACCCATTGCATTGTTTTGCTTTTTAATAGTAAATTCAATGTATTTTGGAGAAGTGGTAAGTTATACATTAATTGAAAATTAAGGAAACATTGTGAAATTTCTCCATTTTTTAAGTGTTGTGTGTGACCAGATGTTATTTCAACTATATTAGCCATGGGGTCGTAGGAGATGAAATTCGTAATTTTCAAGTAACAATGATGACACCTTAGCTGCCCCCCCCCCGTTCTAAACTTCTACTTCACGCCAACGTAAGAAAGTTAATTTAATCTAAGAAAAGTCACATATTCGATACTAACGTTAAGACTGCTCCTGGTGACTGAGTCCGAGACCCGATCATTTGTTTATAATTGTTTTTATTGCACAGGATAATAAATCATGTTTGCAGTGTTTCATTTATTTAAGACAAAGTATAATTATCTACTTTTATAAGGACTTTTCAATTTTTCTTTGATAAATTGAGAAAAAGTCAAAACACACACACAAGTTGAAATAATATGTTTCAAATATGGGCAAATTTAGTAAAGGTCACAAATTATAGTCACTTGCCTCTAACAATACGGGAATGATATTTGCAGGTGAAATCGTCATATGTTGTTTAAGTTATTGAAGTTTTATTGATCTTTCATGATCGACATATAGCATGTTGCATTTTTTCCTGCTTGCAGCTTTTTGAAAGGGCGAAGAGTGTTTTCTGGTACACACACACACATTCATGGCTTCATATTTTCTTGATTAGGCTTTTTTGGTAGCATTTGGAAATTTTCCTTTTGACTCAAGCGTATCATTTTGATGGTTTTTCTCTAATTTACTTTCGCTATCATGATTGATATCCATTGTAGCATCAGGATATTTTATCACCCTTTTTCTTGATCAATTTTAACTTCTTTCAATAGAAATCGCAAAATCCGATATAAATGTCCACTTTTTAAAAAAATTTATGTTCATTTACATTTATAAACTATAATGAGTCTTAACACACAGTAATAAAAACCATTAAGTCATTCGCTTAGAAAAATTGTAGCCGTTTTTTGGAAAATACTTTGGAATAAAAGTGGTCGCGTGGAGAACTCAGTCACCCCCAAGTACCTTAAAATTGTAAAGAAAGTTCGCCACTCAGTTCACCACAAATTTCACTCCTAAAGAAGAGGAAGATATGTGACAAATATATTTTAGTTCCCACGAAGACTGTCATATAGGGGGATACCTACAAGGTCATTTGTTATAACTAATAATTTCCCCTCAGAATTAAAGATTTCGTGAGCCTGGCGTGACTCTATACCAAGCGCGACCGCTCCCGGGTTAACATTTATCAACCCCTCTACTTGGCTAATCTGAAGTGCCAACCAGACATGAATCCACGACATCAAGATCATGACCCTTAAGCCCCATTATGTTTTTAAATTATATTAGGATTACGCCATACCCTATAAAATATTCTAATAAACCGAAGAAATATTTTGCATTTTCTTTCGGCAAATATCATTTGGAAGCTTGACACCAAACTTTAATTCTGATAACAAATTATTTTTTAAAGATATTTGAAGTTTTCTGAACTTAGGTTTTAGTTTCAGTTTCATTTTAAAGCATTCCCCCCCCTCCCCATAAATTGAATTAATTAAAAATATTTTTGAGCACAATCAACTCGTTCAATGTGGAATGCTTATTAATTTAAATTTTCATTATTAAAATCAGTTCTGCTTGTGATTATATCTTGAATTTCTTGAGTTTTCATAGTTACTTAAATAAGATTTATTTCAAGTTCAATTTTTTATTTTAAAAACTAGTTTAAATATAGCTTCGAAGTTTTATAATTAATTTTTCCTGTTGAGAAAATACCATAGCCAAAGCATTCTCAGGTTATTAAGGAAAATAATATTTCGAAGAGGTGGAATACTACTGAATAAGATGTATATAAAAATCAGCCCTCAGTTGATACTACTATTAGACTTCTGAATACAAGTATTCTTTGAATTCAAGTATTGCAGGTAAAACTGAATACTTCCGTGATGTACAAAACTATATTACACTAAACAAATAGTACTATATTTTAGTATTTTAATGTTGTACAATAGACTCAAACTTGCTAAACTGCTCCTATTTAAAACAGAAAAAAAATACATTTTATGTACAAACCTAGTGATTTTAGCTTAAGTTAGTATCTTTATTATTTTGTACATAAAAGCTTTGTGCTTAAAAATTTTTGTGAAAATATTAAGTTACGATTAAGCTAAATAAACTGTCGACGAAACAAATAAAAATAATATTATGCAAAAATAAATTTTAAGTTTTAAAAAAATGCTTTCAGTCACATTTAATTGAAGTAATGTTTCAATGTTGATCATACATTGGAAAACAACATATTAAAAAATATATCTTTACGGTTTTTAAAAGTATTTGTTTTATACTTTACAAACTTTACCTCTCAGACTTTTAGTTTTGAAGGTATAAGTGTTTCTTAAGCCCTAAAGCTTTTTTTTTATTCTCAAGATAGCGACTTGAAATGTTTTGTATGTACACCAATGCGTATGTTTTATAAAAATTAATATGGATTTAGATCTGAAATCGCTAGTTATTTCTTTAAAAAATAAAAATGTTAATAGTTTTAAAAAATCATTTTTTTTTCAGGTTTAGCTAGAAATTAATTATTAAAAATCAACAAGGGAACAGATTTTCAAATCCATACTTTTTGTTTGCAATAATTTAAAAAAGATAAATCCCTTTAAAATGATTGAACAAATTGAAATATTGAGTATTTTTTAGGAGTTTGAATAACGTCAACAAATTCTTAATTTCTTACAATTGTAAAATAATGGCTGGTCAAAATGACTTTTTTCTTCCTCCAATTTTTTTAAAGTACTGTTGAGTCTTAATGGAAATAATATGCACACATATTTTTTTAGCACATTAATTGACTCTCCGTTAGGCACGCGAACCTTTCAGACGCATAGTTAAAATTGTTTGGATGCTGTATCCCCACAGTGTGTTTTAACACGCCCCTTTTTCTTCTATCTACCTTGGGTCACACGCACAAGGATTCAATGTCAAGTGCCAGAGCAAATTCTTCATATTTTCGGCGTCAGGGACCATTGAATGTGATAGATGCAGTTCGCCCAACAAAGTTAATTCTTATGACTTTATACTATCTCATTAATTATTTCATTTCGTGTAAAATAGTATTGTTTTCAGTTTTATACGAAAATAATTCGATACAAGTATTTTGGGACTTGTTTATAGTTTTATTTATTTATTTGTTTATATTGCATGAGATTGAGATACATTTGAGGGATGCTCGCGTCTAGCCAATGAGTTTGTTTTATTCAATCCTCAATGTAGATGGAATAAACCAAAATATCTACATGAGAATCAAAATCACTCAGATCCTTGCGCACATGACTAGAAAAAGTAGGTCACGGACTTTTGAAAGAGCATTTTCAACGGCGGTCTGAGTGCAAAATTCACATGACTCGTTCATTTTGACTTAGGATTGAAGTAAATTATGTTATACAATGCCTTATTCAAGATGAAAAACTAAGAGGAACTTCACCAAGAACTTCAAGAACATCGAAAAGACGGTACTGCTGCCTGTTGTCAATCTATTGAACATTGTAAGGTGATTTGTCAAGACTTAAACGGAGGCATCTTAAAAAGTAAACAGTGATGACACGGTGAAAACCAACCATTCCCTTTTGATGTTTTTTTCGTATAAATATCTCAATTCCTGATTCTATTTTAAATAATATTTTATGTCAAATATATTTTAATGTCAAATCACACCAATACAATTATTAAATCATCTTTAAACGTATATATGAGGTGATACAAATGAGATATGCCGCATGCAACTAGAGCCAATATAATAAAAATTGGCTTAACTCAACGTTTCTCAAACTGTGGGGCTTGCCCCCCCCTTAGGGGGCATGATAACTCTACGAGGGGGGCGCGAGCATATTGAAGGGTCAAAAAAATATTTTTAAAAGTTTTTAATTTACTGAAAGTAAACAAACGAAATACATTCTGACAAATAAAAAATAAAATACACACTTACACTGATATATTACATTAATAAATGTATCAGTGCTGTGCACACATTGTATTTTATAATTAATTTAACAATTCTAAGTTAAGAATAAGTTAAATAATTAACAGTGACCCCATGGGCTTTTCATATAAAAAGTTATATGCACAAATTGGCACTTATCTTTATCATTTGTACGGTTTTTATTTAATCCCTTAACTGCCGATTAAAAGTTACGCGACTCATTTCCCAATGCCAAGCATTTTCCACATAGACGTACGTATGTGATGTATTGGACGGAGGGAAGGATAAAGAAGCAAATCCTTCGCAAACATTGTCAAGGTCCTGTTATTGCATTCCAAAGTCTTCGGAATAGTTTTATGAATAGCAGTGCATAGAAAAGGTCGTACTTCGGAAAAACGTATATATACGTCATTTGCAACTAACGCACTGGCTGAGGATGAGACGTTTATATACGCCAGGGGCACTTAAGAGGTTAAGATCGTATCGTAGTTTTAGCGTCAAAGTACAGCATTGTTGAATAACAATACATTGTTATTGTATTAGGGGGGCGCAATGAAAATTAGTTTTGAATATTGGGTCGCGAATATTGAAACTTTGAGAAGCACTGGCTTAACTTTTATCTTGATGAAATGAAAATAAACTATTAGAAATATTTAAATAATACCTTTATTCTACTTGGTTCATATTGAATTAAAATAAATTTTAAGATTTTAATTTAAAGTTTCCATTTAAGATAGTGAAGAATACATGATACATTATGCATTTCTATAAAAATGTGTAAAGTAGTTATACCAAGAGATATTATTAAAATTCAATAAATATTGTGAAACTGAAGTCCATGAATCCCCATCAAAACAAAATGCATTATGTTATTTGAAAGAAAGTAATTATTAGTTTTTTATTCTTTTTAATGGAATTTATTAAAAATATCAATATATTTTTAAAATATCAAATGCATTCTACTTGATATAATGAATAATATTTAAAAAATAACTGATTTTATTCTCAAATTTAAATATATATATATATATATATATATTAAAGATAACAATCAGAACATTCGATATTGAAATACAAACAACTTCTTCGTCCAACTTGTTGGGGTTTAATTTCAATTAAAATCAATTGGTAATTTTAGTATTCAAAACGTATAAATAATGGATTATATGTACTGTTTAAATATTTAAGACTTGTTGTTGTTTTGTTTGAATTGCTTAAATTCCTAGAACCTTCTGAAATGAAGCATCTTGAAGAATATAAAGTGTTTAGATTCCAAAAGAAAGATCACGTGATAACAGATGACAATTTTATACTTCTAGACATGCCGGAATATTAAAGTTCCTAAATAGCACCATGTAAATCTAAAGCAAAGATCTCACCAGATCCGTATTTGATAAGACGCGCTCTCCCCTTCTCTAAACACGTCCACACTAGAATTTCATTCTGTCTTCAAAACGGGGTATATGCGGTAATTCCTCAGCTATGTCAAATACTTTGAAATGTACTGGTACCGAAGACTTCTAAGAGACTCTGCATGAATAATTAATTGTTTGTATGATTCTCACTGTGAATTCGTTTAAAGTTTAAAGACTCTTCTCTTCTCATTATACTGAGAAACTTAAAGGTAAAATATAAGGACCAGTTTTCCTACCTCTAAATCAAACCATACACATTGGATAAATCATAGATTTTATTGAATTTGAGGATGGTAATAAAAGGTTGAACATTTTTCAGTTTACCAATAAATATTAGAGAAAAAAAACTATCCAGTTTTTTTTCCAATTTTTTCCTTAAAAGAAGCTAATTCCTTTTAATTTTTTTGTCATAGTCACTTTTTAAAGTCGTTATCTGCTTTTGCACGTTATGTTGAACGAAAATATACTTCTACGGAATTGTGTACAATATTTATTATTGATGTCATTTTATTAATATAAGTGAAAAGTATTTTAATTAAGTTATTGCAGGAGTATATACCAAAATTAAAATATTAGTAACAAGAACAAATTATAAATTAAAGTAATTTAAATTAAACGGACTTTTATATAAATAAATTATAATTTTGTTCAAAAGAAAGGTCTCAAGGAAAAGCTAATTCCGGTCTAAAAATATATAGCATGTAAAAAGATTAAATTCAATTCAATGAGGATCTTATTTTACTACTATATGCCTTTATTTAAAATAATTTCATTGATAAGAAAATTATTTATAACCTGGAATGTTTGAAAAACTTAAAATGTGAAGGTGTATTCCGAACCATTACTTAGTTAAGCTGTATAAGAGACTCTAAGTTTTTTTCATAAAGTTTCAAATAATTTCTTTAAATTATAAAATTATGTTCAGCTTAAGGTATGTGACTACCTTCGGAGAACTTTTTTTGAAATATATAAATTTTCAACTAAATAAACATTTTTATATTTGAAATGGAGCATAAAACTAAGAATTTAAGTACAATTTCCACAAAATTAAAAATAATTTTCGATATATTGGGAATTTTGAGTGAAATTTTAGTGAAAAATTGCAGTTACGGTTAGGCTTGTATTGAAAATTCTAATAAATATATTCGAATAATATTTATGCAATACATAAATAAAATCATTATCTGTGCTTATAGCTATAAAATTTGTGATACTTTAAAAAATTTTTGAAACATGTCATTTTTTATGCGAGAACTCAATTTTTTACAAAAAACTAATGTTATTTTCTCACAAAAAGTGCAATAAAATACATAAATATATACACAGAGATTAGATTATAGTCTAGACTGGAGAAAAAACTAAATAAAACATTTTCTGAAAATTTCAATTCAATATCTTAAAAAGCAATCCTGTAGTGAACTTTACCGTGAAGCTAAAAATTGAAAAACATAGTTCCTCAGAAAATGCATTTAAAGATTTTAATATGGTATAAAAAATTTTCTACTATTTGTACATTTTTTAAACTCACCATATTTATAGGTCAAGATCTCATTAGCTTCATGTTTAACTAATTTTGACTTTTTTTCAACTTTTGCTGTTTTCTGGAGAGTTTTATAGACAATAACAATTGTCATTTTTAGTGAAATTTTGATGAAAAATTGCATTTTTAGAAAATTCTAATGAACGTATTCAAATAATATTTATACAGTACGTAAATGACATCTTTATAAATGTTAGGAATAAAAAAGATTTGTAATACTTTTGAAAGTTTTTTAATTAAGCCAAATTTTATGCAAAACCAAGATTTCTTAAAAAAACTAATGATCATTTTCATAAAAAAGCGATAAAGTACATAAATATATACACAGAGTTTAGATTTTGATTCATAACACAGATATAACAAAATAAAACATGTTCTGAAAATTTCAATTCAATATCTTACAAATATTTTGAGTAGGGATGTACTTCTGGTTTTGTAAGCTCCATTTCCGGTTTACTAATTATGCTATAACCTTGCTTCTAAATATCGTAAAAATAAAACTAGAGTGTTTTTGGAATCTTTAATGTATGGGCTATAAAATAAAAGCATAAAATCAATTTCGAAAATTTTACCCAAAACGACGAATTTTGGGTAGTCACATACCTTAAATGTATTAGTTTTAAGATATGTTTAGTTTATTGGATAGCGAATGTATCGCAGATAAATGCTCTAGAAGTTTTAATAAATTTACACAGAAAAGGTTTTATTTCTCAACACTATACTTTCAAAAATTTCCAGAATAGATCTATGTATGTGTTGATTTATTAGTTTAACATATAACTTAATTAACTTATTAGTCATTCTTCATTCTAAAATGTGAGAATTATCTGCATCAGACTAGAAGTTCTAAAACACTGCTTGTTCTCAATCTGTTATACAAATAAAAAACAGTTATTCGCTTCATACATTCGGAAACATTTGTCAATTTAATAAAATTTTCTAAAGTGAATAAACAAACATGTGCATGCACCAAATGAAAGAATTTCGCCCCAATGTTGATGGGAAGAGATGATGGAAGACCTTTATGTTATTATGGCATTGAGATAAATTCGCCATTTTTTAGAAGATTTTAAAACTTAGAATTTCAAATATTTGCAAAAATCAAATATTGAAGAAATTTTAATTTTAAATCTAAGGAAACTCAGTAAATATATTGCATCTAATATTTATTATAATTCTTGAAAATAAATGTTTACGGAAATAATATATTTCGTGAATCCACACGCACACAAAATACATCAAAACTTCTACAAATATTTATGTTTATTGTATAATTGTCACTGAAAAATATTTCGCAAGTGACGATCGATAATAGTTCCAGAATAATATTTCTAATTAAAGCTTAATTCCATGCACTGAAATTAAATAGAATTAAAACAGGTATTTACAGTAAAGTATTTAAAAAGCAAAGAATGACTTTGTATTTTGATTAATTTACATTATTTGCTTTTATTTACAAAACTAATAATATAATCTCCATCAACATCGGATTTAAAAAAAAAATTCAATGACAGAGACCTTTATAATATACATTCAATTCTGAATCAGATTTTCATGTTTTAAGAATGTTAAAGTATAATAAAATTAAAAATTAAATTATCATAAAGTAAAGTATTTAAAAAGCAAAGAATGACTTCGCATTTTGTTTAATTTACATGATTTGGTTTTATTTACAAAATTAATAATACAATCTCCATCAACATCGGATTTTTAAAAAAATTCAATGACATTTTTATAAGACTTTTACATTATACATTCGATTCTGAATCAGAATTTTATGTTTTAAGAATGTTAAGAGGTCTGAGGGGTGTTAACCATTTTTTTTTTCCAATTTTCGAAAAAAATATATCTTGTTCTTCATTTTTTTCTGAACATTTTAATACTAACCACGCGACAATACTCTTAAAAACTTCGAAAGTTATTCAAAAAAATTGCAAATAGCAATTTAGTCATAACAACTTTTAAATGGACACATGCCACGCCCATTTATTTTTCATTTATGCATATCTTTCATTTTTCTGTTTTTAATAAGCCTCATGAAATATTTTAAGCGCTTGAGTTGATCAGAAGGAAGCCTGCAACTCAACACATTCATTCTGCTGTGTTTTGATTCTGTTGTGTTTGCTTTAGTGCACGTTTTTTTAAAACGCTTATCTAAAGCGAAGATATTTAATGTTTTATTCTGAAAAATAGTTGGGCAATGCCCAAGAACAGATTTAGAGGAAATAAATATGTAAAGGTAAGTGACTCACATGTTACAGATATGAAAGATACGAGGAAGTGTGTAGAAATGAAAAGTACAAGTAAGTGTGCGAAATGAAAAATGCTTCTAGTAAAAAACTTTCAGGAATTCAGACTTCATTAAAGTCAAATCTTGTTAAGGTAAGTGAAAACTTCAAAGAATATCGTATTTTTGATTTTATTTAAACCTTTAGCTCTATTTTGTCAGTATCATGTTGTTTAAAATGTCATAAACCATTAAAAATTAATGAAAAATCCACTCTTGGTTTATGTTAGAATTTTGAAATACATTGTAAAAAATGTGGGAGTATTTGTACTTTTTCAAGCTGTGAAAACATTGGGAATAAAAATAATGCTCCAGAAATTAACAGAAGATCTATTTTAGCAATGAGATGCATAGGTCAAGGTTTAGAGTCATTAAAAACCTTTTGTTCTGTAATGAGTCTTCCTAATCCTGTTGAACAAAAATCATATGATGTTATTAATAATAAAGTTTCACTTGTTATGAAGGAAGTCTCCGAAGAAAGCATGAACAGGGCAGCTGTCGAAGAAAATTCTTCGTCACCTGATAACATTTTAACGGTAAGTGGTGATGGGACTTCAAGACGAGAGGACATTCATCGTTGATTGGAGTATGTACTCTAATGGGGCCGAAACAGGTAAGGTTTTGGATAGGGAAGTGTTGTCCTCATTTTGCAAAGGATGCGACAGTTATAAAGGGGTAAGTTTGGTATCAAGTACAATAAATGGCAAATAGCGCATAAGATTTCATGTAGAAAAAATTATTCTGGCTCTGCTGGTAAGATGGAGGTTGACGGGATGTTGAGGACTTTTAATCGATCAGAAAAGCTTCACAACCTGAAATATTCGAACTACATAGGAGATGGCGACACAAAAAATATTCAATGCCCTTTCTGAAAACAATCCATACGGCGATGACCATCTTATTCAGAAAATAGAATGTGTAGGCCATGTGCAAAAGAGAATGGTACAAGACTTAGGAAGCTTAAGTTAGTATATGGTAAGAAGAAATTATCTGATGGTAAAATTATAGGCGGTAAAGGTAGGTTAACTGATAGTTTAATTGATAAGCTTGCGCATTACTATGGTAATGCTATTCGATGCAATTCTACTAGTGTAAAGGAAATGCGGAAAGCCATTTGGGCTGTTTGGGTTATTCTTGCAGCAACGATGATGAACCGATGCACTGATTTTGTCCTACAAATCCAAATACATAGTGTAAGTATAATGCTGCAATTAATAATAATTTACAAAATTATAAACACAAACCCTCAGTTGCGAAGCTGTTCGAGATGTAATTAAGCCTGTATTTGCAGACTTATCTCATCTGGCACTCCTGAAGAAATGTTTAGGAGGTAAGACACAGAATCCTAATGAAGTTTAAATTCATTAATCTGGAAGTTTTGTCCGAAGACGATTGATTCTAGCCTTCAGATTGCAGAAATGCTGCAAATCTAGCAACCAGCATTTTTAATGATGGAACTCAAATACTTATTACTATTTTAGAGAAATTTGGCTTAAAAATTAACAAAAATGTTTGTGTGTCCCTGGCTGAGCGTGACAATCGTCGAATCTTTACGTCAAGAAAGGGAGCTAAACGTCATCGTTTGAAGCTCGCAGAGCCAAAAAAATTAAAAAGAGTAAAGAAATTGAGCTATTTGAGCAACAGGAAGGCATATCCTATGATCCTGGAGCATTTTAGCATGTAAGTTTTAAAATTTATTTTCTCAAATTCAATTTAAAACTTTAAAGCCTTTTTTCTCAGTTTGTGTTTTTTTCACTTACGCGCATTGCGTTTCAAAAACTATCATACTTTGATGCATAAAAACCTTACAGAATTATAAACTCTATCATAATCTTTAAATCCTAGCTATTTATAGTATTACATATTTGTAATTTTTTAAAAATTTCAAACAATTAAATTTTTTGAAATGTTTTTAAAAATGTAATTTTTTTATTTTTTAAAAATATTATTTTTTATTATTTTTATATCTAATCGCTACCATCTAATAAGGATATAATTGACTTTATAAATCAACTTATTTCTAGTAATTAGAATTATTATTCAGAAAATATCATGCGCGTCGTAAAACTTACTATTTGTTTCTTACAAAATTTTTTCTTATATTTATGTGCTTATTATTTTTAAAATTATGATTATATTTTAGACATTTTATACTTTTTGAAACTTTATTCCTTTATAAAAAATGTGTAAAAGAATCAATTTATTTCATTTTAACCTCAAAGAATTATTTCTAGTCGAAAATTGTTCATATTTTGTGCTCTCGAAACATTTTTAACACCCCTGAGACCCCTTAAAAGCATCATCCATAAATATCAAATGTATTTTTCCTTCAAATTCATTTGAAAGTCTTTTTTTTGAACTCAAAAGTTTCATGTTCATCGCTTTTCACAAATTTACTTTGGCTATCGTGATTCATAACCATTATTTTCTTGGTTGTTTCCTTTTTTAATCAATTTATTTTTCAGAAATTTAAATTTTATGCCATGGAGATCATAGATGCTGTTTTTTTTTAATATTCTGTTCATTTATATTTATAAACCAT
>BMAO01037997.1:0-15660 GCA_019973975.1 Trichonephila clavata | reverse complement strand
AAATCCTTCGTTTTAAAAAATTAGTTTTTATTTTAACATCATCACATTTTAATCTAGTTTCTATAAGTACCAGAAATATATATAGTTTATAATAGAGGTGTCGAGAAGAAGACTGTTTTTTAAATCCACCATGTATGATTCTAATACCATGAAAATTAGGTCAATTTACTTAAGTATTTTCTAAATATTAAACAAGAGTGCACAATGAATTCTTAGTGAACTCATGATTCAGACCTGCACCTCAACTTTTGCATCGTAAGCTGCAAAATTTTCGACTAGGACCACTTGGCTACTAAGCCCACTTGTTTTGTTTTGAAAAGAATTCCAAGTTATCTTGAGGTACTTAGAACAGATTCATCAAACTCTGCAGCTACCTTACAGCTTACGTGAAAGAAGAAATCAAAATTTAAAAGGTAATTAATTGCCTTTAAGAAATAAAAGCAATCTTCAGTTTCTAATAGAAGCTAAAGGACTTTGAGACCCGTAGGTTCCTGATTGGAAAGCTGGCATTTGCTTTTCATTCTGGTTTACCCTACTGATATAATTATATGATACACTTATTATGTCAAATATACAACTTAATTCTACTAACGGCTAATTACCAACTGCATTAAATAGAATAATTTTTTGTAGGATACAGCTTGAAGAATACTTCTCTGGAATACACGTTGGTACACACATGGATGCACCTTGCCATTTTGCTAAGGGTCGATGGACAGTAGACCAGATCCCCTTGAACCACTTGGTAGCACCCGCAGCTGTGATAGACATAACCAAGAAGGCCGAGTTGGATCGAGACGCTTTAGTTCAAATTGAAGATCTCCAAAACTGGGAAATGATAACTGGACATACCTTGAAATGGTACCATTATCATGATCAGATCGGGCTGGGTAGAAGATGGCCCAACAGAGAATCCTATACAGGAACTGCCGATTATGATCCTACCAAATTACACTTTCCTGGTATGTCCAAAGAGGCAGCTCAATGGTTGGTTGATAAAAGGCAATATATGGAGTAGGTATAGATACACTGTCTGTAGATAATGGAGTTTCACAAGATTTTCCGACCCACCGAATTTTATATGATAAAAACATTTTTGGGCTGGAGAATGTGGCTAACATGGAAAAATTGCCCATCTACGGCACGACTCTTTATGTAATGCCCATGAAGGTAGGTAAAGCAAGTGGTGCTCCAACTAGAATCATGGCAACTTACCCAAAACATCTGCCTTTTATTGGGGCAAATAAGAAGTTTACTGTGTCATGATTAAAAGTAAAGAATAATACATAAAGTCCATTAAATCATTTTATTCATTTTTGCAAGTGTGGTGCAAATTTTTAAAATTGCATTTAGTTCTAAGTACAAAAAATTATCTGTAAAACGTGTAAATGACTTCCATATGTCATTCGCAACTCATGTGATTTCTCTGCAGTGTTTGATATTCAAAGTATCTCTAAGATGGATTTTTAAATGTATGAATCTACAGTATGAACTTTTTTCTTATACCTGATCTAATTCAAATCGAATCATTTTGTAAAATTGATGTCTTGCATTTTACTGAATAATAAAAAAAATTTTAGCATCGTTCTTTATATTTGAGATTTTATGCGTTGTGTATACATGTTTCGTTAAAAAAAAATTTAATACTACAATTGAAATCTTCAGATTTATTTATTTATTTTTTTAGAGGGAGCATATAAAATTTTAAAGCACTTTTCTAATTCAGAATATCCTCAAAGCTTTTTTAATTTGTTTATTAGATGTAGTTATTTGATTACTAGACAAAACTTAACTCAGTGGCGCAACAGCCCATGAGGGCGAAGATCTACTCTGTGCCCATCTCAGTATACATGACAACTCAGAGCTGAGGTGCACGAACAGATGCCCCAATCAGGTGATCAGTCTGAAGTTAAACCCCCAGTGTTAAATCCCAAAGCAAATTTGGTACTCATTTTATCGCCTCTCTGAAGGCTGAGTCAGTCGACCTTGATCAACCCGAGGATAGAACCCCGGATCTGTGGTGTGGAATCGTGATATGTTACCACGATATGCGTGATATACTAGATTTGATTACTAGAGAAAGTCAAAAAGCAAAGGAACTTTCGCAATTTCTCTTTCCAAGGTTTGACAATAGTGCTAGTATCCAGCACTGAATGAAGAGTAGTCGGAAACACTTGTATACAACGCATCCCTCGTCTTTCCATGAAGTCGTTGAGGTGTAGCAAAATCGTTCAATATGGCAGTTACTTTGTCGATCTACATCATAGGTTCCCAACCTTTTTCGAACTGGCGCCCCCTTTTCTAGTAAAATACTTCGATACCACCCTCTTTTCTCGTGAATATTTGGATAGCGCCCCTCCCACTCAAGAGAAATAAAAGTGTACATAATGCATGGTAAAAACAAGAGTTAAGTTTTAAAAAATATCCTATTTAATAGAATATATTTTTTAATTTAATTTTTCTAAAACCCCATTTTTTGTACTTGCGAATCTGAATTAGCTATTAAAGTCTTTTTAGACTATATATTTGGTTAATCTGCCCAAGCCCTCCATGCCATCTCAGTGCCCTAATTTCTTTGAGTTTTCTACTGCCCTCCTGAAAGCCTCAAACGCCCACAAGGGGGCGTTATCGCACACGTTGAGAACCTATGATCTACACCAGGGGTGGCCAACCCCGGCACGCGTGCCACATTGTGGCACGCGGAGTCATAACTGTGGCGCGCGAAGACTATTGAAAAGTTACAAAAATTTTATGAAAATGTTACAGAATTAATTCAATTGCAATAGAAAATTATCATGAAGAGAATATGTAAAAAACAGAAATTTTCAGCGTGAGATTTTAAATACGCTAAGCAAGATTTTTTCTTTTCTTCAGTATAGTGCCAAAAATGAGATCATGCTCCAAAACTTACAATTCTGCAGCATTCTAAAGTTCCAAGAAAAGTGTTGAGTAACGTGAGACTAAAAACAAAGAAATTCTCTCTCTTTGGATGGTCAAATCTGCCCCAAAAGTCACCCTCTCTCGGGGGCGGTTAATTTTTAACATCTCGGATTTCCATTCGAATTTCAGCTTTCCCTTCCAATGCTGAAGTTAAGTGTTTATAGCTATTGGCTGTCTGCACTGTCCATCACTTTCAGAAAAAACCTTTTTTTCCGAAAGTGCTGGCTTTTTACGATTTCTGTAATGTCAAGAAGTAATTCTGCAATATATTAGGAGAGCAGTTGTTGATACGGTAGAAGTAATTCTATCTGCACAAAATAGCCGCTTTATAAGGCAGAGGGAGTGAGAACTTGCATCCATGACTAATCAGAATGCTGGATTCGGAGCCTAGAAAATTTGTAGCTTAACATAGGCAAACTGTTTCTTGCTGTCAGACTCAGTTGATTTTAAACTCTGTTTTACAAGACAAAGTTTTTTCCTTTTCTAAAATTGTTTTTAGATTTTAGCGTTGCGTAGTTGTTTAAAAAAAATTTTTTTTCATTGTGTTCATGGGTCGAAAAGAAATTATGAAGAGGATATTGCAGCATGTGATTTTAAAATTGTCTGGGAAGAACAATACTCTTGTTTACACATCAGAATGCTTCCAAGCCTGTTTGTTTGATATGTGGAATTTGTATAGGAGTTCCAAAAAAATTTAACTTGGACCTTCATTTCAAACAACTGCATAGTGATTTCCACAACAAATATCCATTTGGATCAAATTTACAAATCTTGTTCCAGAAGAGAAAAAAAGAAATGGAAACCATGGTGAAGGCTTCTTATGAACTTTCTTTGTTGTTAGCCAGCAAGAAAAAAACCATATTCTGACGGAGAGGAGATAATAAAAATTAGCCTTTTAATTTTCGCCCAAAATGTCTGTGATCTAAATGTCAAAAATATGGTTGATAAATTAGCTTAACCTAGAAATACAATCATGCGTCGTATAGATGACATGGACCAGGAAGTTAGAACGCAAATTGTCTCTGGATTTCAAAATTGCAAATATTTTTCATTAACTTTGGATGAAAGCTGTGATATCACAGACAATGCGCAGTTAAGAATCTTTGTGCGTTACACGAACAATAATTTTGATACTGTGGAAGAACTTGCGCCAATTAGTTTTAACTGCAGATGAAGACATTTTTAAGGAACTTAAAAATGTAATTGAAGTTAACAAAGTAGAATGGACAAAATTAGACAGATGGAGCTCCTTGCATGGTTGGCAGAATAAAAGGTTTTGTTGCATTGCTTGAAAATTTTTTGGGAAGAAAAGTGTTTAAGTATCATTGTATTATTCATCAAGAAACTCTTTATTCCAAGGACTTAAACTTGCCTTTCGGTGTTGACCCCGTGGTGCACTGTATCAACAAAATACGAGCTCGTTCTCTGAATCGACAAAGTCTTCGTACACTTTCCCCGAAGAAACGGAAGAAAATGGCGAGTTACTCCTTCATTGTAGTGTGCGCTGGCTTTCCAAAGGAAATCCAGTTGCGAGATTTTGGAGTTTGAGGGAATGTGTTTTAGAATATCTGGAAGAAAACGATGAACTTCCCAGTGAATGCTCGCTCCTCAGGAGTGAAAATTGGCTGTAGGATTTAGCTTTTCTTACCAATATAATGGAACATTTAAACAATTAAAATTTAAGATTACAGGAAAAAAATTGTATTTTTCTTACCCTAGTTGGTCATATATCTTCTTTTGTGAACAAACCTTTGCTTTTTTTGTCTGGATTTTGGAGAGAAAAAATTAACTCATTTCTCATTCATGCAGAAATTATCTGCCAAAGTTAGTAGTGTTCCGAACTACGATAAATTTAAAAATTTAATATCCATTTTGCAGGATTCTTTAAGTGTCACAGGTGTGAGGATTTTAAAGATGATAAAAATATACTGAACTTTTCACTAATCCTTTTTCAATTTCTCTTCAAGACATTAATTATCACCCACCTTAGGTACAAATTGCAATTATTGACCTACAGCACCATATTAATCTGAAAAGCAAATATAAGGAAATTATTTTAACCGCAAATTATCCGAATTACAAAGAATTTTGGAAATTTGTGCCACGAAGCAATTTTCCAAATTTACATGTTTTAGCGGTCAGATATTGTCGTAGGTTTGGATCAACATATGTTTGTGAAGAAATGTTTTCTGTTATATGAACGTAATTAAATCAAAATATCACTCAAAATTAACTGATATGCACTTAAAACACATAATTTTGTTAGTATCTTCACTAACTCATCCAAATATAGATGATTTAGTAAAAAACTACAAATTCAAAAGCCACAATATGAGCAAGTACCGACTGCTTAATAATCTTTTAAAATTAAATATTTCAAGTTGCTTATTTTTATTTTGTACCTAAGCTAACTGACTGATCCTATACAAATTTATCAACAATAAAATATAAGTTTCTACTTTTGTTAGATTTGTTATGCCCTTTTATTTTATATTTTCACTATATTGAACTTACATTTAAATATACGTTTTTGGGATAAATAACTCAAACAAGCCTATAAGTAACATTTTTTCACTTTTGTATATTTTTTAGTTTGGTGGAAAAGTTGGAAGTGGCACGCGTAAGCTTTTTTTTATCAGATTGTGGCATGCTTCTCAAAAAGGTTGGCCACCCTGATCTACACTAAGAAAGAAAGGAGGGCAGTGGTTCGTCTTTTGTTTGCGGAAATTATTCTTTGCATGCAAGTACAGTATGGTGACAGATGTTTATCGCGAAGCTAGATCTACAAATCGATAGAGCGCTTCAAACAAGGAAGAGCTTCTTTATGTGATGAAAAAAGACCGAACTTTCTATCGACATCAGCCACTGAGGGTTGTCGTCGTTGATGGTATATTGAAGGAAGGGATGGCTAGTACGCAGTGCATGTACCACACCTTCCGCAAACTGTAAGCAAATCACTGTCCTTCCTTCCTCATTAGTGCTGATCGACAATGGAGCTGAAAATGTGGAACGGTCAGCTACACTCTAATGAATACGAGGTAAAACGGGTGACACGTTGTATAGAAATGTTGCCGACTACCCTCATTCAACGCAGGATACCATCTCCGTTGCCAAATGTTGGAAAGAGAAATTGCAAAAATCCCTGTACTTTTTGATTTTTCCCTCGTTTATAAATTCATAATAAAAAATAAGCGCTTTCCTTAAGCCGCTTTTACTTGAGCCAACTGTTATCAAGGAACAAATTATATGAATGATGAACACATGACATTATTTCGCTGATCTGATTCATATGCTATCTGTTACGGTATGTATCTTCAAACTCCAAGGCAGTGATTCTCAAAGTGGTCCATACAGACAGACCCCCAGGGGTCTATAATGACCTGCAAGGGGTCCACGTCTGCAAGCGGGAAAATAATTTGGGGGTTCATAAGGTCGTGACTTTAAATTTAAAAGAAAATTTATTCAAGTGGAAACCAGATTTTACCTATTTAAGATTTATTTACTAAATTTAATGAGTTTAATTCGCAGTTACAAGGTGACAGCATAACTTTTATTCTAGCAAGGACCATCATTTCAGCGTTATACCTGTTATTTATCCCGAATTATGGAACATCTTGAGAGAGGTCTCAATTGCCTTTCCTAATGAGAAGGAGTTTCAACACGGTTGCCAATCTCAAAACAAAGAGAGAGAGAGAGAGAAACAAAAAGACTGGACTTTACTAACCAAGAAGATTTCGAGTTAAACCTGACAAGATACATGCTTAAAGTTACAAATTTTTAATTGAAACACCAGATTTATTACTCTCGTTAAAAGCATTTGTTTGCTGCTTAGTTATTTTTATAGTAATAAATTTTTTATTTAATTAATTAACATGCGTTTCACAAACATTAATCCCTTTATTTCACTACAGTTAGAAATTTAAATCTTTTAAAGTTGTTCTATACGAGCTGTCAAAGGACATTTAAGTTGATAAATTTGAAAAAACTCAATATTAGGTAAGCAGGGGTCTACCCTAAACCAGAAAACATGGCAAGGGGTCTATGAGACAAAAATGTTTGGGAACCTTTGCTCCAGGGTGTGAAATTTAGAAGAAGCACATATTGCGTAGTTGGAAACTGTTATTTGAATATTATTTACAGTACATTATTGTTATTTTTATTGAGCTGCACCATTGCAGTAAATTGAATAAAATTGCTGCCAAATAAGTTGAAAATAAATCACAACGTAACTCTGAAATGTAAATTTAACGTTCAATAACGCTTAAACGAAAATCTAATCAGTTTTTTAGACAAAACAAATAATAATTATTCTCTTTACTTCCGAAGTCGATGTAATTTGTTCAAATTGGTAATTCGTTATCCACTAAAAAAATGGCTTCTCCGTTGCTGATTAAGAGGAAACCTAGAACAGCAGAGTCCTGAAAATTCGGCACTCGATAACTCGGAAGTCTGGATAACTCGGTCACATCCTTGAAGGTTTTCCGATGCAGAAATTATTGCTGCTGTCACAGTTAATGAAAAATGCTGGAAAATGTGAAGAAGACGTTAACGTGTGTTGAGGACACCATTAAATTTCACTAGTGAGGGACTAAAGTATGTCGAAACTGTCCTTCAGGATTTTGAACAGGATGTGTCGGTATTGGAATTATTGTTCCCTGTCGTCTTTGTGAAGAATCAGTGAAAGGCAGAATGTACGACGGCTATTTTTTAAGTAAGGTCCGTTTGTTTTTAAAAAAAACTACGACGATACTTTGCTTCAAAAAACTTTTATTTTAGGATTGTACATACTTTTGCCTATTTTTCTAAATAGTTGCCGAGTGTTATTAATGCACAAGTCATACCTTAGAACTAATTTTGAAAATCTTCTTCAAAGAAGTCTGCCACCAGGTCGAAAGGCCGCTTTCACTTCTTCGTTGTCATTGAAGCGCTTCCCGCCAAGACTGTGTTTGAGGTACCGGAAAAGGTGGAAATCTCTCGGAGCAATGTCGGGGCTGTATGGTGCATGGTCCAAAATCTCCCAGCCAAAAGATTCGATTAAGTCCCAAGTCGTTCGAGAAGTGTGAGGCTCTCATCTGTAAACTTGTGACGGGGCTATCCGCGTGAATTTCCAAACTAATCCTCATGGGTAACTTTGGGGCCAGGATTTATTCTATTTCACAGCCTCTTCGGGAAAAACATGAGATAGTTATATGCTAATTAATTCGACTATATAAAGTCTAGATTTCGTAAATGTTAGAGTGAGAGGGAGAAGGAAATACCAAACTATATGTAAGTATCGTCTACGGATTACTTCAACAAGGTTAGCGCGCATTTGACAGTAATTGATATTTATAAAGTAAAGTATTAGATTAATCATTAAAGGAATTAAAAGAAATAAATTTAGTACTGACCTGAGGTTAGCAAGAGTTCGTCTCCTTGTCAATTCTGATTGCTGAGTGAGTGATTTTGGGGTTTATTGGCGCAAGAGCCGATTTCGGCTATACTGCGCCAAACATTTGTTTTAATATTTGTGGTCTAGACGGGAAGAGAAAGAAAGAATGAGTGAATTGAATGACAAGAAAGAGGGTCGAAAATAGAGAAGGATCACTAGGGTACCCCGGGTTCGTTAAGCCCGTGTTTACCAAAGACAGTAAACCCCGTGGGAAAAGGAAAAGATCACTAGGGCACCTCGGGATTGTGACACCCGTACTCACCTAAAGAAGGTGAGCTCCCTGAGGGGTCTGATAGCTGAGATTACTTAGACGGGAATATTAGATTTGAATATTAGTATCAGGATTAATCTAGGTATTAGAGAATCACTCCGAGGTTTCCACTTATAGTTTGAACTTGTGCTTGTCTGTCTTCAATAAATAATTGTTGTTATGGCTTTTGTTGGTGATGATATGTTTCCTCCTACACTAAGGGCGTCGGGCAATGTGAACTCAGTCCAAGATAGGACTGGGGCACGACAAACTTCCTGACCCATTTTCGAACTTTGCTGTCACTCATTGCTTCAGTTCCATAAATTTATATTACCTGGCGATGAATGTTTGCAGCCGACATGTTTCTCGCAGTCAAAAAAAAAAAAAGGATAAAAGACCTATTGGCCACTTGGCGGGCGATTCAATCACTTTAAGCATTTTTAAGACGCACAGAGAAGCTTACACGACTGCTACAGAGCTAGAAATGGCGCAAGTGTGTTCGCAAAGGATGCTGGTCAGCGACGTAGAGACTCGTTGCGGCGTACACGCGAACTAGGGAACTATACGCGCCAACGTACCTTACATAAAAAATAGCCCTCGTAGTACGGAAGAAAATGAGACAATACATATTTTCTTTTTTTTTAAGCAGCTAGCTATATTTTAAAGTTGGCTACTTAATTTTCATTATAGACAGCTTTATACCTTCTAAACGTATTATTTCTAGTGTGTATCTGATCAGGTAAATTGCTGTATGCTATGTATTCATTAATTTTCATTTTCATTTAATCAATGGGATCTATGCCTACATAAAGTACGTACCTTTCCTTTGTTTAAAGTAATTTGGGCGGTTTATTTTCTGCTGTATTCTCAAGCAAACAATATAATATTTTCTGATGAAACACTCATACTTATTTTTTTTTTAAATCCCATTCTCGATAAGCAAGCATTTTCACTAACTCAGTCATCCTTTGGTCCCCATTAGGCCAAAGTTTTGAGACTCGTTTTCGAGACATAAACAATAGGTATGATTACTTTTAAATATTTACTTTACTATTAAATAAAACACGCTATTATTGTTTACTGCTTAAAATTAATGTTCATCCACATGTTTGTATTTTAGATTCAATTTTATATTGTATTTTTAAAATTTACATGCGTTTTTCTCTACATTTTGTGCCTTATTATGATGTATATGATTCTTTCTGTTATATGTTATATGACGGACTTATAAATACACATAAAAGTAAGGATATGATATAATATAAGTAATTGAAAAGAAAGTCATGTATTATTTTTCAAAGAAGATAAATAATATTGTTTGTGTTATTCCAAACCCAGAAAAAGAATTTGTACGAGATTTCACAAAAATTAATAAAAAGAAACACTTCCAGGATGAAACTACTTCAAGGGATATATTTATAGAAATTAGTTCACAATTAAACTTTTGCAAATTGTTTTCTAATGATTAGGAGACAATCTTTTTATAAAGGGGATAAAAGAAGGGGAATTTAATTGAAACAATTTTAAAAATAAATTGAAAGTTTTGAAAGTTTTCAGTTATTTTTTTTAACATTTACATATATTTGTTAATTATCATTTTTATAATTTTAAATTGTAGGCCAGTTTTTCTGTTACCATTTTGCTTAAATTTGTATTTCATGCCCTTAGTTAGCTCTTTTAAAAATAATTACTATATTGAAAAAGATTTAATAAATGTTTTTTTATAAGAACTAATGAATCAGTTCAAATGAAATAAGACTATTTATTTTAAAATTTTCGACATTTATCACCAGGTTTAGCAAAGTTACCATAGTACTTCTTGTTTCATTTTCACTTTTTGAATTGCATCTTAGTAGAAACCCTCAAGAAACAAAAATTCATTGTAGTACATTTAGCTCCTGGGAATAACTCGCAGATTTTCGACTTTGTCAGCGTAAGGAATATTGAAGTTTTGAATCAGAGAACTCATGAATAAAAATATTTCCATCTGTCCTAATGCTTCTCCAACGCAGGACCTCTTTCCTAATCAAAACAATAAAAGTAGAGCTATAGACACGCAATAAAAACAATAAATATGTTACATATATGTGATAAAAAACACAACAAAACCATTATTAAAAATTCACATGTATAAAAACAATAAAAAATAATGCTATTAATCATAATCATATCAAGAAAAGTCTGTGATTTATATGACAATATCAAATGCATGACATTTTATATCTAGACAATCGGGTTTTCATAAAAATACAGGATGATTCATAAAGAAGTATACAGTTTCAATACAATAATTTAAGAACAATTTAAGATAATGTATCTTACTTGTGTAACAAAATTGTATGGTATTATTTAAAGTTTTGTTGGAGACAATCACAGATGTTCTATGTGGGAACTTTTAGTCACACGATACTCCTTAAGCCAGTAATCCATTTCCTTCCAAACGCGTGTTAAGATATCTGAATCAAGTCCATCCATAACGGTTGTGATTGGCTGTTTCAGCTCCAATAGATCAACAGGAAGAAGAACGAATACCTTTTCCTTTACGTACCCCACAGGAAGAAATCACAAAGTGTTAAGTCAGGACTTCTGGGTGGACATAGAGTAAGTGGCATGTTGTAGTCCGAGACTCGTCCAATCCATAGGTGAGGGAGATTTACATCGAGATTATCTCGAAAGTTGGCCGGCCAGTGCAATGGTGCTCAATCCAATCAGAGAAGGAAGTTTTCAATATCGACCTGCAACTGCGGCATCAACTAAAATATATCCAAAAAAAAGTAGCTCCCGTGTCATTCTGTTGAATCCAAGGACACAAAAATCTTTTCCACTGCAAACGCCTCCATTTTGACTGACTAGTCACATGATTCGCAAACTATTACCTACATCACTTCTGTCAGGGGCGTGACATAAACTTTAAAGAGTACATTCAACTTACACTTTGCTTAGGTGGTGCTTGTCTTTGATTGTTGCTGTTTTACAGCATCTGGAAAGTGTATACTTCTTTATGAAGCACCTCGTATTAGTAAATAAATATTTAATTGATTGAAACCTAAGGGGATAAACTTTTTAAATAAGTATTTATATTTACTCAGAGGTTTCTTTAAATACTCGTATATCGTAAATAAACATTGCATTGTGGATGCTGAACTCGTGACATATATTTTTATAAAAGGGAAAATAAGGTACTCAGTTGAATATTTTTTGAATATTAAAACCATATATAAAAAGAGTAATTATAATATATATATCACGTATTACATAAGTTTTGCATAGCTGGATGAGTGGATAAAACTCATTAGCTAAAGTTATGCATTGTTCAAAAATTTTAAAGTGCATTTGTGAAATTATATTTCATCTAACCCTGTAGCAGGTCAATTTTTTTACCCAAAATGTTTTTAAAAAATGTATATTTTTTATAGTATATTACCATATTTAAGAGAATAAAAAATTGAAGTATTTTATTTCAATTTTAAATTTTTTACACTATTTTTTATTTTACAATTATGGAACCCAAAAACTATATATTTAATGCTTTACCCATTTTGTAAGTACAACTCACTCTGTGAAAAATTGGTAATTTGTATCTTAGAAAACTTTTATGTTCGTACTTTTTCAAGCGTAGAAAGAGCTTTGAGCGTGTGTGTTTCTTCTGAAGAATAGTCCAAATATAATCTGCAGACAGTTCTGAATCTGTATCAAATTTTTATTCATCCTTTCAAAAACAATATTGTCGTTGATGTGTTATCCGTAATTTCAACAAAAAAAAAAACAAAAAAAAAGGCCGGCCTGAATGCAAACAATCATTGAATAAAATAGAACACAAATTTAAAAAAAAGAATAAGATGCCGGAAAAAAAGAAAAATGCCGGATGAAAAGCATTTCAGTATCGTAATCAAAATACATTGCCTTTTCAAAAGAAAGAAAGAAAGAAAATATCAGTACCCGTACGTTGTACGGGCAAACACATTGCGGCCAACTTTCACAAGCCCGTGCGATGTACGAGCAAACCTGTTAATAAAAGTTAAAAGTTGTAATGTGTGTCAATTGAAATTATACATCCTACAAAAACTGTAAAGTGTCAACAAATTAGATACTATATAATAAATTATGTGATTCTCAACCCCTATGAAACTGTTTTGACTTCGCACTTATTTTTATTGTGTCATTTAGAATGATTTTATTAAACACTGCTGTTTGTAAAAAATGTCACACCATGAAAGAATCATGAGAATTAAAAAAACTTTGTAGCAAATATCAATTGTAGAATGTTACGTAAAATAGTAAAGTTTCAGTGCCACCACGCATGCGTGGCGTGCGCAGCGCCTTCTGAACTGATGCTGAAAGCGTATAAATAGAGGACTGTAGCGAGACGTTGAAAATAGTTAATGATATTTTATTAGTGGTGAACGTTTAGTGAGACCTAAATATGCCTCCACAAAGAAATAAGGATAAATTCCAACAAATTACGGGGTTTGGACGGGGAGGATTCTCGGCCTTCGAGAAGGAGTATTTTCCTATCACGCAATAAGAGCTCGTGTGCAGCGGAACAGTCCCACAGTGATGCGAGTTTGGAAGCAGTCAACCGACGAGCACTGAACAATTCGAAAAACTGGCAGTGGAACACGGAAGGTAACGCCAGCGCAACGTCAGACACGGCCCCGCATGGGGTGAATAAGCATACAGTTTTCTCCAGGGAGTTGGCAGCACGTTGGTCTACTGCTACATGTGTACTAATGTCGACTCGCCAATTAGTCACCATTTGCTGCACCGTGAATTGCGTACTATTACAGGATCCTCCTCATGACAAACCATTGACGGCTGCATCTACAATGGGCTCATGAGCACAGAGCCTGGCAAGCTGATTGGCATCAAGTTGTCTTTTCAGATGAATCACGCTTCAACTTGTGGGACCATGATGGTCGCATTCATGTTAGACGCTATGCCGGTGAACGCTGCCTTCTAGAGTGCGTTATCGAACGACCTAGGGGCCTAACACCCGCAATTATGCTTTAGGGTGTGATTTCTTATCATGTACGATCCTATTTGCTACGAATTGAGGATTATCTCAGTAGAAACAGGTACATCCGTGAAGTGCTACAGCCCAGAAGTCGTTCCCTTCCTTCAAGGCATCCCTGGAGCTATCTTTCAGCAGGATAGTGCACGCCCACTGTTTCAAAGACTGTTCGAAACTTCTGTTCAGCCCAACACATGCAACTTCTTCCTTGGCCTGCTTATTTACCGGATATGTCGCCTATTGAGCACAAGTAAAATTTGGTTGGTCGGCGTCTCACTCGTGATCCGCATCCTGCAGCTTCAAAAGACGAATTTTTGCTGCGCAAACAAGCAATATGGAATTTTCTTCCACAAGCAGACATTTAAAATCTGTATTACTCCATGCCAAGTAGTATAGCAGCACTTATTGTAGCGCGTGATGGCTACACGAAATACTGATTTCGGACACTCAATATTCTTTTTTTTTCCTTTAAAAATTTCAGCTTTTATTTGTACTAATACAAGTCGTTTGTGCATCAAATTTCATTTAATTCTGATCATTCCTTTATGGTGTTGCATTTTTTACAAATAGCAGTATAGTAAGCCCACATTCAATTACCAATATTAGTTTTTACACAAAAAAAATTAAGAAAAGAATTTGAATAGTATCTTTCATTTCTTGTATACATGGTGTTTCCGAATTCGAATGACAAATTCAGAGGGATATAGTAGGCCACTTGGGGATGACAAATCACATAGGACATAGGACCACAAACCCCGTTTTGTCGGAGTAATTTGAAAAACAATTACGAAGGGTGTTATGTCGAGTTGAATGAAAAGAGGAAATAAGAGGTAAGAATTACATTTAATAGACGTAAAGCCTGTTTACAATACGAACAACGCATCCCAGATCGAAATAAGAAATGCAACAAGTGATTGTCACATTCATTGTTCAAAGTTGCGGCCCCGTAGGTCATATCACAGGTGTAATTATGTGAAAGTGGTATGGTGCAGAAACACCTCCTCGGAAAGAAGTCCTGGTACTTCTCTGTGCTAGGCATCCATTGCAATCGTCTCGGCCGTACATATGGTGTACATCCATATATTCCTCATTCATGTAATCAAGCATTGTTACCAAATGCAATTTAACACCCGCGCTTTATACAACACCCACCTATTGCAACTTACTCTCCGCTTTTATTCTCTCCAAACGAGTGGGAAATTTACATACGTGTAGATTTCTTTAACCCTAACACAGCACTTCAAATCCCCGCATTTGCTTAGCCATCTCCTCGTCTGGTTCATCGCCCTCCCTACGGTAACTATGATCACGGTTTTCACCGATTATGTGGGTTTTCAACTCCATTTCTATGGTAATTTGTCATCCAAATGCTGCTTATTATCATCCCTCTGAATTTACTGGTTCAATTCTGCAACACCCTGTATAAGAATCTTCGCCAAAGCAATCGAAAAGAGAAATATTCTCACTTATGATTATGCAGTGTGTAAGAGATAGTGTTTTATTTTCCATTTTATTTAGTATCAACACTGATTTCTAAATTTTTTTTATTTTAAATACTACTTATTTAAATTTCAACTGCAACTTGCATTTTGCGAGTACTTCTCCTACTTTTTATTTAGATCTCTCTTGTATCCCACAGAGAATGGCTTACTTTAATCGTATCTCTTGAGTGCAGAGTTTTATAAATAATTTTTTTTTAGATTTTGTAAAATGAATTATATTTTAGTGTCACTATATATCCTATTTACTAGATCCATTAACAATTGGAAGAGAACCAAAACATCGCTCAGATCCCGCTCTGCACGATTGAAAAATTATATCGATTTACGAAAGGATGTATAATTTGGCACATATTCAAATGGTCCATTTAAGTTTCTGTTAACGCTAGAGCGAAATGTTTTTGCAATTACTGTGGTCACTTTGGTTTCCTGCTTAAGAAATAAGTAACGTTGTAACTAATACTGGTTTGACGAGGCAAAAAATAAATTCATTCATCTCTGAAACCATTGCATACAGTTATTTAGTATA
>BMAO01037996.1:0-27405 GCA_019973975.1 Trichonephila clavata | reverse complement strand
TAAATTTGGAAAATTACTTGGTGGCACAAATTTTCAAAATTCGATGTAATTCGGATCACATTTGCGGTTAAAATAATTTCCTTATAATTGCTTTTCAAAGTAATAAGGTATTGTAAGTCAATAATTTCAATTTGTACCTGAGGTGGGTAAGAATTAATGTCTTGAAGAGAAATCGAAAAAGGATTAGTGAAAAGTTCAGTATTTTTTTTAACATCTTTAAAATCCTCAAACCTGGCACTGAAAGAATCCTGCAAAATGGATATTAAATTTTTAAATCTATCATAGTTCAGAACATTACTAACTTTGGCAGATAATTCCTGCATGAATGGGAAATTAATTAATTTTTTCTCTCCAAAATCCAGACAAAAAAGCAAAAGTTTGTTCACAAAAGAAGATATATGAACAAAGGGTAGGAAAAAATACAATTTTTTCCCTGTAATTTTAAATTTAAATTGTCTAAACGTTCCATTATATCGTTAAGAAAAGCTAAACCCCACAGCCAATTTTCACTCCTGAGGAGCGAGCATTCACTGGGCAGTTCATCGTTTTCTTCCAGATATTCTAAAACACATTCCCTCAAACTCCAAAATCTCGCAAATGAACTTCCTTTGGAAAGCCAGCGCACACTACAATGAAGAGTAACTCGCCATTTTCTTCCGTTTCTTCGGGGAAAAGCGTACGAAATCTTCGTCGATTCAGAGCACGAGCTCGTATTTTGTTGATACAGCGCACCACGGGGTCAACAACGAAAGACAAGTTTAAGGCCGTGGCACAAAGAACTTCTTGATGAATAATACAATGATGCTTGAAAACTTTTCTTCCCAAATAATTTTCAAGCAATGCAACAAAATCTTTTGTTCTGCCAACCATGTAAGGCGCTCCATCTGTGAAAACACTGTCTAATTTTGTCCATTCTACTTTGTTAATTTCAATTACATTTTTAAGTTCCTTAAAAATGTCTTCACCTGTAGTTAAAACTAGTTGGCGCAAATCAAGAAGTGTTCTTCCACAGTATCAAAACTTCCGTTCGTGTAACGCACAAAGATGCTTAACTGCGTATTGTCAGTGATATCACAGCTTGCATCCAAAGTTAATGAAAAATATTTGCAATTTTGAAGTCCACAGACAATTTGCGTTCCAACATCCTGGTCCATGTTATCTATACGACGTATGACGGTATTTCTGGACAAAGCTATTTTGTCAACCATATTTTTGACATTAAGATCACCGACATTTTGGACGAAAATTAAAAGGATGCTTTTTATTATCTCCTCTCCGTCAGAATATGGTTTTTTCTTGCGGGCTAACAACAAAGAAAGTTCATAAGAAGCCTTCACCATGGTTTCCATTACGTCATTTCTTTTCTGGAACAAAGATTGTTGGCCGGCTAAAGATTTCTTTTTTTTTTATTGATGAATTCCGTTCGCAAATTTGATCCAACAGGATATTTGTTGTTGAAATCACTATGCAGTTGTTTGAAATGACGGTCCAAGTTAAATTTTTTGGAACTGCTATACAAATTCCACATATCAAACAAACAGGCTTTGAAGCATTTTGATGTGTAAACAAGTATTGTTCTTTCTAGACAATTTTAAAATCACGTGCTGCAATATCCTCTCATAATTTCTTTTCGATGTCGAAGGTTTACTCCTAAATATATTGAGAATTTTAAAAAATTTAAGCAACTAAGCTCAACACTAAAATCTAAAAACAATTTTAGAAAAGGAGAAAATCTAAACGTCTTGCTAAACAGAGTTTAAAATCAACTGAGTCTGACAGCTAGAAACAATTTGCCAATGTTACGCTACAAATTTTCTAGGCTCCGAATCCAGCATTCTGATTAGTCACGGATGCAAGTTCACACTCCCTCTGCTTTACAAAGCGGCTACTTTGTGCAGATAGAATTACTTCTACCGTATCAACAACTGCGCTCCTGATATATTGCAGAATTACTTCTTGACATTACAGAAATCGTAAATAGCCAACATCTCCGGAAAAACCTTTTAATCTGACATCACGTTGACAGCCAATAGCTATAAACTTCAGCCCTGCACAGGGAAGCTGAAATTTGAATGGAAATCTGAGGTGTTTAAAAATTAACCGCCCCCCCCAGAGAGGGTGACTTTTTGGGCAGTTTCGACCGTCCGAGAGAGAGAATCTATTTGTTTTTAGTCTCATGTTACTCAACACTTTTCTCGGAATGTTACAAAGCAGTAGAATTGTAAGTTTTGGGGCATGATCTCATTTTTGGCGTTTTTCTGAAGAAAAGAAAAATCTTGCTTAGCGCCCTTAAAATCTCACGCTGAAAATTTCTGTTTTTTACATATTCTCTTCATGACAATTTTTTTTCTTATTGAAATTCAATTAATTCAGTAATATTTTCATAATATTTTTGTAATTTTTCAAAAAGCCTTCGCGTGCCACAATGTGGCACGCGTGCCGCGGGATGGCCACCCCTGCTCTAGATGTATCAGGAATCTCACCACATAATCTTCGGTTGGTTCCCTGGTTATTATCTGTGTAACTTAAATTCATCTAGATAATGCAACGGTGTACGTTTGTTCATCAAAAGAATTATACCGGAAACTTCTTGAAGCAAACATTATGACTGTAAAGTTTAAACGAAAATTCATTTCTGCTATTACGGAATTTGTTGCCACGTATTCCACTGATACCGTTAGAATCTGTAATACCATTCAAAAGGCTTCAATTCCCGATTCGTTTGGCTTTCGCGATGACCATAAGTGAATCTGATACCCGAACAATATTCATTTGATACTTGGACTTAGAAAATCCATGTTTCTCGAATGGGCAACTAGATGTTACATGCTCACGTGTACGAAAACAGTTGAATCTATTTGAGTTAGCAAAATACCGGTTACCGAAAAATATTGTGCAACGATTAGCGATTAGTTGTATAAAATTATTTGTTGTTATACTTTAAAATGATACAAATTATTTTAAAAATTGCAAGGAATCAACATTATTCACCACATTTATAAAATTAAATCTTCATATGGTGTTACTTAACGACTTCGTTAGTAATTAATGCATTATACTACACTCAAAATGGAGATGAATGAAATGCAAAAGTAAAATAATTTGTTGTTTTGTACTTTATCTTAAACCTCCAAAATTATAAACGAATATTAATTTGACTGCATTGAATAGCTTAGGATAATATTGAACTAAAGTATTAAAACAAAGCCACAGCAACGCGTGGCCTTGGTCAGCTAGTACTTTAATAAAAACTTTTAGTTACCACTTTTAGCAAATTTCCTGAGTTTAGCAATTTTTTCAGATTTTCCATCGAAATTTGAAAGTCAACTTAGATAACCACAGTAAATTGGTGGCAAAACACTTCAGTCTGTTTATTGTCGGATTGTTATTGCTTTTCATGAAATTTATTTTCAGGTGTATGGAAACGTAAATAGACGTAAATATAGCTTTAGTGGTCTGCCTTATTTATAAAGTTATCATTGAGTGGTTCATGGAGTGCTGAAGGTTGGCAACTGCTGATCTAGAGTAGGCACACCAGACAATTTTTGTATCTTCACAGACAATGAAGCAACACAAAATGTCTACCCATAAGCATTGTAAAATTAACCCTTTAGACCTCAAGAAGAGCCATTTTAAATTTATTTTCAAACTTGGCACCTCCCCACAATGTAAATAATTTTAGATTTATAACATAAGGACAAAAAAACCCTAATAACTTGGAGTATTCTGTAAAAAAATTACAAATGAAATCTGTTTAGAAAAGTTTTGTTTATGCATGTTCACACATATTTTTTTATAAAAAAAAAAGTCATACCTCAAGTGCAGGCGGTCAAAAATATTAGAAATGAGTGCTTTCTCTTTTCTTTCTTAACCAGACTGAGACACAGGAATGCGTGACTGGGTACAGCTACCTATAAGTAACTTAAATGTTAAAAAGCTATCAAAAACAAATTAAAGTTCAATATTTTGATAAAATCACCAAAAATACATCCAAACAAAGGTACTTAGGCACTGTTGGAACTATGTCAACCCCAATTTTCTATGTGTCACACACGGTGAATTGCCAACCATGTGCTTCTTTTAGTATAATGTTGTCAATACAGTTGCGATAATATGTAAATACCAAAACAAACATAAAATATACATCAGATAATCTGAATTTTCCCATTTGTAACATCAAATAAAATTTTGAAATCTCACAAAATAGACCCTTTGCGAATCTAATGTTATTGCCCCAACTTTTAGAAATTTCAACAATTTAGTGGAAAAATTCACAGCCAAGTGCAAAAAATTATTATTGTGCAAAAACAGTCATATAATAATTTTCCCTTTTTGAATGTATGTTGCAGCATTTGGCAATATCTTATGATTTTATGTAAATGGTTGACAAAAAAAATTTAAGTTCCAAAAAATAAAAATTATCTATATATTTAATTTAGAATCACTGGAAAAAGATAGAATACTTGGAAGATTTCAATTGATACGCTACTTGTTTGTGGAGATATTTTGAAATCACGCCAAACAGATCCATTAGGGTACGGAATTAAAATTAGTATTTTGTACATGAAATATACACAAATTGTATATATATAATTGAATATACAGTTGTAATTGTATATATCCCGAGCTTAAAAATAAATTGAAAAATAAAATACAATACTAACATTAATTAACACAAACAGAACTGAATAACTTTATCAATGCGAAAGCATAATTTGAAAAAAAAATTACAATCTTACAACCACCTGCTTCCTCAACATGTATTTGAGCCATCTGTCTGCATTGTCCTCGTTCACTGATGCCTATTCGAATTTGATGTGCAATTACCCTTAACACTGCTTTTGCCAGCGCAATGTGATGACCTTAGTTCGATTTTCTGAAATGCAATTTTACGTACTGAAGCCAATTGACCGCACTTAAAAAGAAGGTAAAAACAAAAACGTATGAAATTACAAAACAGCTCTAAATGGGCCTTGTATCCAAATTCCTTTGGGGCCCTTTTTGAGATATGAGCACCGTGTTAGTGGGACTGTAGTAACATTTGTTGGGGCTCCTGTTGCTTGGTGGCAATGCATCATTGATACAACTGATAAAGCGGTAGCTACGTCCCTGACAAAAGCAAACCGTAATAACTTCTAGTATTCTGCTAACAAATTACTAATGGAATCTTTTTTAAGAAAATTTTAACAAAGTTAAATCTTAAAAAAACAATCAAAAACAAAATAAGGTTCAATATTTTGATGTATCAAAAAATCTTATTTTCACAATTGTATTTCAATAGTAACATCAAATGAAAGGTACTTACGTATTATCGCAACCTATCGGCGACATTGTATAAAACGAAGCACATGATTGCCAATTTAGCACGTACAACACATGTGAAAATGGAATTACCAACTTGGCGAGTATCTTGAACGTTGGCGATTGTTGCAATAATACGTAAGTATAAAAAATAATTTAAAAATTGTCAAAAATGGAGAAAAAAACATTCTTATTAAAAAACCGTCATTCAATTTCGCCAAATTAGAATGTCGCCAAGTGAGGGGGGGGGGGAATACTGTGTCAGAATGTACGGAACGGTTTCCAAACATTGTATGCATATCGCGGCATCTGGAGACGTCTTTTAATTTGAGGTAAATGGTCGATCGAAAAAACGATGGTACAAAAAGCTAAGCATAAAAATTATATAATGAATTGATTGAATTTAGGATTTCTGGAGAAAGATAAAATAGGCGGAAAATTTCAATCGGAACGCTACTCGTTAGTTCAGATCAGTCGGCCAGTCTTATGTTATCGTCAAAACTATGAGAAATTTTAACAACAATTAGGCAGAAAAATAAGTAGCGTACAGGAGTCAATTATAATTTTCATTTTCGCTTAGTAAAGAGAAATAAATTAAGCTTAATATTACAGAAAAAACGCGATGTAAAATATAAGCAATTCAGTTCAGTTCAGTATAAGCAAAATTGTAAGCATCCCGCGATAATACCATCCGAGTGTTGCCAAAACTACAAAACAAAATTTTAGTTGTTAAAAGAAAAACATTAGAAAAAAATGATTTATTTGAAAAATAATCCTAATTAAGTATCAAAGGACAAACAAATGGATAAATATTTCAATCGCTAATCATAATTATAAAAAAATATATATAATAATTCCGAAAAACTATGCGTAAAGTATAAATGTCCGCATTCAGATAGAAACGCGACATCGTATGACGTCATAACACCGAAAAATCACTTAAAAATTAAATTTCAAAAAATTTAGAGTGAATTACGAAATAATAAGTACATAAGAACCCGTCCGGATTCAAGTGCAAGGTTATGTCAAATTTTCAGAGGAAATGCTCCAGTGGTTTCGGAGATTAGCGGCTTTGAACAAACACACATTACATTTTTATTTATATAGAAGATAACACATAAAACTATCATAACAAACACAACATCAGCATAAAATCAAAATATCACTAGAAATATAAAATTCAAAGGAAAAACAGAGATGTTTATCATTCAATTGTACGTTAACCTCATGAATTTAGCATAATTGGAAATTTGATTTGAATGAAAAGGTCTTAATCTTGTGGAATGAACTATGTGTGTTAATTTTCTTGTATCAAAAAAAGAAAATTAACAGATCCCATAACAGATCATTTGGTTTATCTATCTCATAAGTAACATTTGAAAGTTTGTTTACAATTTTGAAAGGACCATTGTGTGTTTTTTTTTTTTTTTTTTTTTTTTTTTTTTCAAAAAAAAAATAGCTTTATTCGTGAAAAAAGACAGAAAAATAGAAATTTTCAAAATTACGAAATTCCATATATATATATATATATATATTTTAAAGCAATCTTACCGAATGCCGTTTTTGTTTACAAGTCAAAAGAGCCAAGATTAAAATAGTGTATGGCTCCGGAAATTCGTCTTACTGCGCATGTTGCAGCTTTCAAACACTTGGAACTCCTCTGCAAAAAAAAAAAAAAAAAAAAAACGTACAGTGTCTTCGAAAAGTTTTTTTTTTAAGTTTTCATCTTTTTTTCTTTCTTTTGAGGGCTTAGTTTTAACATTAAAGTTTTGAAAATTCACTTATCAATTACAAACAATAGTAATTTTTAAATAAAAAATGTACCAAAAATACTGTTTTAATCAATTCTCGTAAAAAGTGTTTAAAACAAAAAACACAAAAACTTTTTAAAATCCAATTTTTAAGCAATTTTTTCAATCTTCGCATTAATTACGGATAATAAATGTCTAAGCACGAGAAAAAAATTCGTGCAATTATCTTAATAAATGACGAAATTATTAAATGTTTAATTAAAATTTTGAATATTTTTTGAAAAATCGTAAAAAAAAGGTTTTTGGTATTTTACTTTTTAAATGACTGTTCCTAAAAGAAAAAGGCATGAACTTATTTAGTGTAGGATATCGTTTTAATAACACGAAAATAAATTCATACGCAATAATTTAGAAATCATTTTCGTAAAAATGCATCAATTTTGACTCACTTTAAAAAAATCGTAAAAAATAGAAAATATCATTATTTTGTAAGAAAAATTATGCCGCATCGTGGAGAAATAAATGATCTTCCCGATTCTGTTATTATTTTTTGTCTAATTTTAAATGTAAAAATTAGATGGCAGTTTTAAAATCGTCGTGGTGTCTTCGCTCCGCCGAAATGGAAAATACATCCCTACCTTACATCATCGCGTAACGCGTAACGAAATTTTTTCCCTACCGTGCCATAAGAACTTAACTTCAAAAAAAGTATAAGACGAGTCAAATTAGTTATGTCTAAAACATGCGAATTAATTATCTAAATAATTAATATATGTTTTCAAATATTTTACATAACGGTTGAACATTTAAGATATACTTATTTCGTTTGAATCAAGCAACTAATAAAGAGCAAAGAGATATTAAGATAACTGGGATGTCTGTGAGAAGGAAAAATAAAATTTTCTTGCACCAAATTTAAATGGTTCTCACTTACTTAAATTTAAAGCAACGGAAATAAAATTTTGACGTTGACTTATCTGTATATTTATGTATTTGTTAATGTAAAAAAAATTTATTTTAAATGACAAATAAATCTGTAAGAGCAATAATTAATCGATAACTATTTTTTTATTTTCAAGCATGTTCTTGCCTTTAGGTACACTTTGCATAAAATCTACTGCATATATAGCTATAAAATTTCGTGGAGTTTTTGTAAACATAACAATCCATAAAATGAATGAAATGAAATTTTATAATATAAATTTATAAAAATAAAAAAATAATTTTAATTTAGTGATTCAAATTTCCTTTAAATTTTATGCAGAGTTTGTGCTATATCAGAAATTTGTGAATGTTTATTTGAAAACGAATTCATTCACTTTGTTAAAAATTTGTTAATCTTGTATTATGCAAAATATCAGCACTATAGTAAAGTAGATTTTGAAGAAAGTGTACCGGAATCACCAAAAAAAATTGCGTTTTGAGAAAATTGAAAATAAAGATACTTTCATCTATGATTTGTAAAATAATGTGTTTTAGTACAATATAAAGTCATACTATTGTTAATTAGATTATTTTGCATCATTTCTCAGTTCTTAAATTGTAAATTTAAAATTCTAAATACTTTAGAAGTTTTTTTAATTACCTTTTTCCTACTTCATCAATACGTGTTATCAACGATTCACATCTTCTTCCATTAAAAATATCAAAGTTTTATGTCTATAAGTTTTAGTATTTTTACTTCACTTTGAACATCATCATTACAGGATACTACAAAATTCCTTGCACATATTTTTATTGTTATAAAAACACACACAAAAAATGTCTTTGATGAATTTACGAAGTTAATTTGATGTCTAATTTAAATGAAACTCTTTAAAAAATCATAACAAACGAATCTCTGTTTTTGTATTCATACATGTGAATATTTATTTATTTTAATGTAAAACTAAGAGTATATATATATATATATAATAAGCATTTAGAGTTATTCATGAGCATTCAAATGTTAACAAAAAGCAGTTAGGAAAAACGAAATGTCTATTTTGCAAGAAGTGTATTTAATTAGAATAATCTTAAAAATCTACTTTGTACTATAACCTTTTTGATTTATAATTTAAAAACTACACTAAGTATTTATAAATGCTACACTAAACATAATTAACATTTCAAAAAACAAAAATTTTTTTTTCAAAATTTTGTAACATTTCATTTAAATTTTCCGTATTTTTTGCTTAAAAAATGTACAATTTTCAATAAATTTGAACATATAATACAGAAAAATTACATTCTTCGAATAGAAAAATTAGTTTTTTACAATACATATGAATACACTACGGATTTTGAAGAAAGTGTACCTGAATCACAGTTACATAAATCGAATAATATCGAATTTTCATAAATAATGCATCTATAGAAACTGCAAAGTGCCCTATATTTTTTTAAAAGTAAAATAAAAAATGCAAAATTTAAAGCACATTCACGTCCCAGTTACCTTAATATTAATAGTTATTTTTGTAATTTATATATTTTATTGAAATTTTCGGGAATTGTATGTAAGTAGTATTAGGGTTCTGTACGTATTTTTTTTTGTTATGAAAATAGGTGAAACCACCTCCTTTGTGTGTAACAGTATTTCACAGAATTTGCACATATATCGTGTTTCGTTCCTTGCTCCATGAGTGTTTTACAATTTGTGCATATTCTTGTTAGATTTTTATTTAAAAATTTTGTTTTCCTTCGTATTTTCAAAGATGTGTTTTAATATCATCAGAGACAATCAATCATTCTGTTTGAATGATAGCATACTTCTGATTCGGAATTTCTATATAACTGTCTGCTTCACATAAAACGTATTTGCACCTTTTTTTTTTTATTGGAACAATATCACTATTATCATCGTCACTTTCTGCACATCCGTCTTCTGTACTTTCATAATCATTTAGAATATCAATTGAAAAGATAATTCATCAGGAATTTCGTTTTCACACTTGTCCATTAGATAAGAAACAGAACCTCAAATTAAGCTTACAAATTGACCAGTACGATGTTATTGATTGTTCGACAAAATCAAGAACAGCTTCTTTAATACAATTATCTAAAACTCTTAACAACCATTATCTAGAATTTATCAGGAAAGTGCGCACGTGCCAAAAAACGAGAATTCTCATTTCCCCGCCGAGAATGTGTGATGATCTCTAAAAGATAAATAAAGATTATAAAGGTAAGAAATAACTTTTAAAAACGGAAACCAATTTAATTGACTACAGTTGAATACAAATATCCAACAAAATTGGAATTCAAACAGCAAGAAATTATTTTTGATTTAATGAGGAAATTCTGAGTTGATCACCTTTAGAAAGGTAATTAAATTGATTGTCAATACGAAGAGAAAAGTAGAGGAAATTTTGCACAGCTAAAAGTAAGCTAATTAACACGCTTTTATAAGCTTCACTTGTATGTAACGGAATCCTTGAACTCAATTTTTATCCACTTTTAAAAGATCAGATTAATTCGAAATTTTGCTCACTTTTCAAGGACCGATGACAATACATTAATTTAATGATTTTGTTCCATTGTCCTGATCAGGATTAACGATTTCCCATTTTCAGATCCCATCCCGCATCTGGCGACTAATTCCAGATTGGCGATAAAAAGATTAAGTTACAACTTAGTTCGGATTAACTATAAAAGCGTGTTTTTTATATTTTTTAAACTATAATTTATTTTTATAATAAAAATATTTTAAAATGAACTAGTTATCAATCCACCTTACATGAAAAATATTGCAGACCTAAATTGCTCCTTTAGACACAGATCATGAGTCAACATTTTTAATGATGTTTCGTGACAAAATTCAAATAAAAAACAATTCCAAGTATAAGTGACGTTTAACACACGTAGTCAGTTTAAGTTTTAATAATTTCGTCAACAAATTATTGGTATTAGAGTAAAATTAATTATCTTTTTCAGTTGGCAATTTTAAATCATAACGTTTCTGGGTTGTCACATTCAAATCAAAGACGTAGAATTTCTTTTTTTAAGGGGGAGGGGTCATTTTAATTTTAGTATTATAATTGCATTTGTTTACTATGATGTAATTACATGTTTGATTTATAGTAATTAATAGGTTTATTAGCACATAAAATTTTGAGAATTGTTCTTGCACTATTGTTGCCGATGAATGACAAAATTAGATAAATAACTGTAACTTTTTAAAATAATAATCTTAATCATTATGTAATCTTGTAACTTTTTTTTAAAGCAAAATTACTGTAAATCTTTTCTTGTTTTTTTGGGTTATTTACTTCAAGGTCAACAAGTTCTGAAGTCAGATAATGTAATGCATACATCCCCGTTTTATATATCTCCTTTTATATAGCCCGCTTATATATCTTCCGGGCCATTTATCGGTAATGTATTTGTAAGATAAATATATATATACCGAAAATATGACGATACACCGGTTAATTGACGATAATTAATGATCTTATCATTTTAATGGATTTTTAGAGTTTCATTTCGAATTTTATCTCATATAAAATTTATGCATAACTCAGTTGATATCAAAGGAATTGAATTTTAGTCTCATCACGTACTATTTTTCAAGCCTTGATATGATAGCAGATAAAATTTAAGTAATTTTTTCAAAAGCACTCCTTTTCTCTTTATATTAAAAACTCCGAATTTTTCCTCATTGGTCGCATGTTGAAATTTTTGACAGTCCAACACATGCATTTTTAAAAGTCAGAGCAAAGCATTAGAAATCAATTTTTCTCAATATTGAGAGCATAGAATTAGAAATCAATATGTCTCAAAATTGAGAGTAAAGCATTAGAAATCAATTTTTCTCAATATTGAGAGAGAGTAAAGCTTTAGAAATCAATCTTTCTCTATAATGATGCCTCTCGATTGATTGTTTCTGAACATCGCAATAAGAAAGGACACAAGCAAAGGAGTACTGATGTTGACTCGTAATTCTGAACTGCGGTCAAGTGACAAGGACGACACCTGAATTGGCATCTGACTTTTTGACTACACTACACCAACGCGAGTGCTTTAGGAATGGACAGACTTAACATGCACCAGCTCTACTACACGTCGGATCTTTAGTGAAACCAAGGTTCGTTCCCACAACTTGACCGCAGCAACGCAGGACACGAGCTCATGACCATGTCCACTTGACTACAGCGCATCTCGACTAAAAACAAGTAAATAAAAAAAGAAAGAAAACATACTAATTGAAGGAAAAAACATGTACTTAAAATAATATAATTATAATATAAAACATCAAATTTTTATAATAGTACACTCAACTCTTTTTTCTTTTTTTTTTAGAACAAAAAAGTCGAACCGTGTTTTTTCAAAATTGCGTAAAAAAGACCGTGTGAAGAAAGAGTTGGGTACATAGATTCATATTTAGCTCACACAAATGGAATTTTTTCGAATTCTCTCTTATGTCATGGAGATTTGAAATAGTTTCTAGGATGCCATTTTTCCTTCTCGACTATTATCAAATGTTTCATTTTGATTATCTAGCAGCCATATTTGTAAATGTAAGTTACAAGTTTTTAAGCAAAAGAGAAAAAAATTGTAATAAAATAGAACCAAATAAATCCGGGGCTAATTGAGTTGTAGATCGTCAGGATTCAACAAATAGCCTTTAAAATATGTCCAGGTCCACAGCCAAACACTCAGTAATACAGTAAAAAGAAGAAGCATTTCGGCAAAGCAAAAAAGAATTTAAATCGATACATTACTTATGTATATGTCAACAAAAAAAAACACTTAAAACGTCGATTTTGCATTTATTAATAATGAAATTTTGAAAAGGGACGTCTGATTTAATGGAGAAGAGATTAATGAGGGCTTGTAGTAACTTTATAAATGTATATTTTCTTATTAAATCACGGAGATCACAGGGCAACCTCAAAAAACGATTCCGACTTGGGGAGTTTCTTGTTTTTCTGAATTATAGTATATATAAAAATTTGTTTTCACCCAAATATGTTATTATGAATTTCGTATTCTTAGGCTGTTATCGAAAAAATGAATTCAAGATAGCAATACTCGTAAATTATTTATAGATTTGTTAACTGGGTATTATATTTTTCCTTGCTAACTTATGTTTTAATTTATTCATTTTTTCCAATTGATTGTACATTAGAGAATGAGTGCCTAAACCTTACAAAATTATCACCATATCATAATAATGAACAGAACAAAAATAACAGAACAGAATTGATAAGGCAAATCATCCTTTTCTTTTCTTGGACATTAAATGAACTCTACACTTAAAAAATATTTCATTTCTCCTCCATAGTGACTTGCATCAGTGTATCGAAATGGCAATTACAATCAAAAATATACAACAATGAGCTTCTGATAAGGTTCTAAAAATTCTCCTCGGAAGTTGAACGAAACTTGCGATGTAATGACGTCTAACAATAGCCAATAAATCGCTGTCATTAAAAGATAAAAAGCTTATCAAGAAGTTCAAACTTGACACTGAATTTTGATAAGCAACTTAGTGAAGCTTAACAGATAAAAAAAATGAATGCGGAAGGTCAATACATGATGTACATGTTTTTAAAATATTTAAATGTTCATTGCCCTTTCTATAACTCTCGAGAATTGTCATTATCCTCAATTGTTGACATTTTCAATATTATAATAACGGTAAAATCTAACACCATCAAACTACAAATTATAAAAGAATATTAAACAAATTCTGCAACCTATATACAGTCACTCAAAAAAGTATTGGGACACTTTATATAAAAATATTTATCACATTAAAACAAAAACAAATGAATTAAGAAATATTTTAACATTTGGTGTACAGTATATAAGGAAAATTTTATTAGTATTATAGAATTATAATTTGATCTAGCTTTTCAAATATAATTCAAAACTGGAGTCAAAAAAGTATTGGGACACTTTTGAAATGAGAAATTTAACAAATATGCAGCGCATCAATGGAATTTAATTTCACACCACTTTTTTAGAATAGAAGTTTAAACATAAACGTTTCACACACAACAGAGATAAGATTGTTATAGAAAAAACGGCGAGAACAAAGATATATCGGTCGGTGTACGAAATCTCGTAATAAATCATTGGAAAGAGGGGAAATAGTTCACTGTGTAGGAAAAATCTTGAAATTGAGTAAGTCTAGTGTTTTTAACATCCTTGACAGATTCAAGAGAAAACAAATAATGTTAAAAACAAGCAAATATCAGGGCGTCCAAGGATATTTAAGGAGCGTGAAGAGAGGTGAATTGTGAGGGACAAGTACACATTAATCCAATTAGTGCAGTAAAAATGACACTGCAATGCAAAAGTAGTTCAGAAAATTAGTAAATCCTGAAACTGGTCAGAAATGATTTAAGAAAACATAAGTATTATGGCAGAGTACCTCAAAGAAAGCCCTACATCAGCAAAGCAAATAGACAAGCTAGGTTGGCATTTGCTAAAATGTATGTAAGGCAGCCAACAGAATATAGGGGAAATGGAATTTTTATTGATGAAAGAAAATATAACATTTTCAGATCGGATGGTAAGCAAAAAGATTGGCGGAAATCAAATGCAGCTATACATGTCAAAAATTTACGGCATACTGTCAAATATGGAGGGGGTAATCAAATTGTCTGAGGCTGCATGGCAAGCTCTGGTGTCGGGAACTTACATTTTATTGATGGTATAATTAATAAATATGTCTATAATGACATTCTCAAGCGAAATTTAAAGCAAAGTGCGAGCAGGATGGGAAACTCAGGACGTTTTAAATAGTACCCAGATAAAGACCCAAAGCATAATGAAGATATTTTCAAGTTATGGGTCCTCTAACACTGTCCTAGTGTTATTAAGACTTCTGCACAAGTCCAGACCATAATCACATTGAACATGTGTGGGATTATTTGCAGCAAAAACTATATGAGCTCTAAATTTCTAACAAGCAGGATTTAAGAAAATATTTGGTAGAAGAGTGGACCAAAATCGATAGATCATTTTGAAAACAATTGATCCAATCCATGCCAAATAAATTTCGAGAGGTCATAAAAAGCAAGGGCGGGTAAACAAGATATTAATTTCTAAGTTTGGATTGTTTTTCTTAGTTTATTGGGAAGTCTCCCAAAACTTTTTTGAGCACGTTTTTTAACTCGATTTCTTTAATTTTCAATTTTAATCATAATTGCATTAATGTATGAGTTTTTTTCAAACTATTATTATTTGTGTGTACCAAAATAGCAGTTACCTCTTCTTCTTTTTTTTAAGTTTCAGTTGCATGTTTAAGTAAAATACACTCATGTCCATAAATTAAGGATAATACAGTTCAGGCAAAGAAAGAGACAGAAGCAAAACAAATTTGACTTATTTGTAAAGTCTATTTATTAAACAAAAGGTAAAGAGCAAAAAAGATGCTATATGTTTGACATAATTAATAAAACTTGCGATTTTTACTCCTTGGAGCAAATTTCAAAAAAGAACCTATTTACAAAAAACAGGTAATAAATGGTTAGTATGATGGTTAATACGGAGTATGTCTCCCGGACGATGCAATACAGGCCTTACAACGCCTACGCATGCTGAGTATCAAATTATCAATCTGATCTTGGGGAATATTACACCACTAATCAAGCAATGCCCTCCGAAGTTCCGGTAGACAGGTGGGAGGGGGTTGACGGACTGCAATTCGTCGGCCAAGCATAGCCCACACATGATCTATTAGATTCAAGTCCGGTGAGTATGCTGGCCAATCCATACGGGTGATATCCTCCGATTGAAGGCATTCGTCTACATTGTATGCACGGTGAGGACGGGCGTTGTCATCCATAAACAGAAATTCAGCACCCATGGCGCCTCGAAACAAACGTACATGTTGTTCCAGAATGACATCCCGATAGATGTGGCCTGTCATCGTTACACTCTGAACATGCAGGTCAGTTCCGGAACCAAGAATAGTTCCTCCCCAAACGAGCCATCCTGCACCACCGTAACGATGTCGTTTAATGGTGTTTTCTTGGTGGTAACGGGTACCTGGCGCTCTCCATATGAAAAAGTCCGGCGAGAATCAGACTGCAAACTAAACCTGGACTCGGCGAAAAACATCACACAAGACCACTGTTGCGGTGCCACAATGCATGCTCTCTACTCCAGGTTAATCGCAGGCGAGAGTGAGTTGCGGTAAGGGGAACACATCTGACAGGCCTACGAGCATATAGACCAATGTGCCCTAAGCGTCTGTACACGGTCTACCTTGAAACTGTCGTACCGGTAGCTGAAGAGAGCTGACGAGATAGGTCTGATGCTGTGCTCCATCTGTTTCTTTTGGCAATAACTGCCAAATGCCGGTCCTCATTCGGCGTTGTAACTCGGGGGTGACCTGTGCTGTAACATCTACTCACATTACCATCATCTTGGAATCGTTGCCAAAACCTGGAGATGACACTCTGGGCGATTCCAAGTTCCTCGGATACTTCCAGCTGGGTACGTCCACATTCCAGTCGTCCGATAATTCTACCACGTAAAAAATCATCCAAATGCTTCCTTTGTGCCATAACTATGCGGTTATTGCACTGAAAGGCTTTTAAAGCGCTTGTGAACAATTTTACTTCTTTGCCACCATTCCTTATATACCCCTCTCTTACACTCTCATCATTGTGACGTACTATCCGCGCCTTCTGTTGGTTTCCTGTAATTTGCATATTCTTCTTCAAGATGTGTGTGATAATTCTACAGGTGAAATTTTTATTTTAGAGTTCAATTTCTGTGTGATTCTGAATTATCCTTAATTTATGGACATGAGTATATTACGATACAAATCTACGAACTGATAGTGTGTCCCAATACTTTTTTGACCGACTGTATATAGTGATACATATAAAACTGAAAAATCCCAAATGTACGTGACACTTCTTCAAACAGAGCCATGGAATTTATTCAAGAAAAAAAAGTCAATTTATAACCGATACTCAAAAATAACTCCGGCGGCTAGCTCAAATAATTTTAATTGGTGACATATTCTAATTGAGCACAGTTACAAACACAAAAACAGGAAAAAAAACTATACAAATACTAAAGGGCTTGCGCGGGCGGACATTGGCACATCCTTCCTTCCCCGAGGTGGTAGGCTGACTGGTTAAGTGTCCACACGGCCCGTAGAGGGCGCTCTATTACCATTCGTTACAAATTTGAATCTTGTGTTGGATTTACTTGAGGAAATAATTGTTAGATCACATTAAATACTTGGTTCAGTTTAGTTCTCAGAGTTTAAAAGAAGTTTCGATACCATTAAAAACTTAAATGCCCCTGCACGCATTAATTAAAGAAATTACAACATAAAACAAATTTATGAATTATGGTTGATAGTTATAAAACTCATTGCATGGCTCAATCACTGGCAAACTACACTGGTGTCCAAAAGTTAAGCATAATTGATAATTATGTGAATAAAGAAGGAACTGTAAATCAGAATGGCGAGAAACGTGATATGCAAGTGTAAAAATGGTTATAAAATAAGGAAGCAAATCAAAAGAATGATAATAATTAATTTTATTATCCAAAGTACCAGTTTGAAAGAAAACTGAGCATAGCAAGGATTCACACCTTAAAGAAAAAATGAAAGAAAACATTAAATAAAATACTGATGCTGCAGTTTAATAAGGCGTGTGGTCACCTCTAACAGCCAGGCACGCTGCACAGCGATTTACCATACTTGCTATGAGATGATGAATGAGTTGTGGACTCAAACGGTTCCAAGCTTCTTGGAGTTCTCTTCAGTTCTATAACGGAGCTTGGTGGGTGCGAAAGGGCTGCAATTTGTCTCCCGAGCATATCCCATACATGCTCGATAGGATTTAAATCAGGGGAGTTCGCAGGCCACGACATGCGCTGGATGTTTTCCGTTTCAAGGAAGTCGTCAATCAGCACCGCTCGGTGACATGACGCATTATCAGCCATGAATATGAAGTCAGGACCAACAGCCCCTCGAAACAAGCGAACATAAGGCTCAAGAACTTCGTCTTTGTATCTTTGAGCAGTCACAGACCCCGTGTCAAAGAAATGGAGGTCTGTGCGGTCGTCCAACATGATGTCTGCCCATACCATTACTCCCCTTGATGGAAAATATGTCTTTCCGTTATGTTTCTTGGTTCAAAACGTGTTCCACGTTCTCTCCATATCGTTACCCGCCGAGAATCACTACTCAGACTAAACCGGGACTCGCCACTGAACATCACATTGGCCCACTCTCATGTTGATGTTTCAAACGAGCGCGTTTATGCGCAGACGTGACGGGAATGCAAACTGCTGGTCTTCTGGCATACAGGCCAGCATGATTGAGTCTCCTGTAAACAGTTTGTCTCGAAATTCGTATTCCTGTGGCGACTGTGAGCGCCGAACCCAGTGCTCTGGCAGTACTGCCCCTCAGACGTCGCGCACTAATTACCAGATATCGGTCTTGGCGAGGGGTTGTGACTCTTGGTCGACCTGATACTGGTTGTCGGGTAACATCTCCCATTCTTTGAAACCTCTACCACAGTCTTGAGATCACAGACTGGTCCAAATTCAGAATTCGAGACACTTCGGTTTGTGATCGTGAGGATGCCAGCATTCCAACGATTCTTCCTTTCGTAAACATGTCCAATTGGCGTCTTTGTGCCATCATTCACCTTGTTTGATGGTTAACAACGTTCCTTCGCACAGCAGTTGCACGAAACTTGTCTGAACTGCCTATGCTGCGTGAATCGGTTTCTCCGCGTTCCGACATGCGCCGGTGTTTCGCGCAGGACGTAGTCGACTGAAAAGTTTTACATAAACGCAATGTTTCTTCTTCACCCAATTAATATCCGCAAGAAATTTGGAATAATTTTAGGAATATTTACTCCATGTTTTTCGCATTTTACGATATATGCTTAACTTTTGGACACCAGTGTACATCCCAAAAGATGTTAGGGGGGTGGCAATTAGAACTTGGGGGGGGGAATCAAGTGGAGACAGAAAAAACACACACATATATATATATAAAGTAATTAACATAAACTTCGTAAATGCGAAGCATTACAAATTAATTTCCCCAATTTCCTGAAAAAGAGTCATTCAGCCATTGAAAGCAGTTTTTTGTGAATTTTTATCCAAAAAATTATGTGCTTAGTTTTTTTAAAAAAAATTAATTAACGATAATTTAAGCCGAAAATTATTTGAAAGAATATAAATATCCGAATTATTAATATTTACATTCAAAAATGAATGGGAAAATGTTTTTATCAAATTTTACTCACTATATTATTCAGCAAATGTTTCTCTAATTAATTGAGATTGCTGAATCAAAATTTGAATAATAGTTGCAAGACAATTTTTTTTTGTAAGAAATTCCAGTTTTGCAGATATCTTTTTTCATAAATCTTAAGATGAATTCTACCAAACGAACAGTTTAGCTTGGCATCATATTCTACTTGAGCTGGTCTTTTTCACGGCATTTACATATACAAGAACACTGTATTTACATAAAATATATTTTATTTTAAAGAATTGAATTTAAAATTCATAACTATCTCCGACATTACAATCAGGCCAATCGACCTATATTTCTTCTTACTAAAATTTATCTTAGTAATACAATTTAAGATTAAAACGCAGTTACATTATATGTTGAATATATTTCATTAACAGATGTTATGATTCTAACTGTAAATTGTGAAAAGGGGAAGTTTTCATTGCCACATAATTAATTATTTTGTTAAACTTTTCCTTATTTTAAGGATATAATTAAGCGACATATTAAGTGATTTATCTGTAATAATGTGATAACACGTTAACTGCCACGTCAATCACCGATGACTGGCACGGCCTTAAAGAAAGTTCAGTGTCAATAACCGGTGACTAACAGTATAAAATGCAATGTAAAACTACAAAATTATATTGATTTCCTGAAATTATTTAAAATTTATGATCATATCATTAATAAGCTTAAATATTACACATCAAAAAAACTTTAATGGATTTCACTGAAACAATTTTTTTTTTTTAAAAAGTAGTCCTTCATAGGTATTACAAAAATGTGAAAATTTGCTGTCATTCTTCTGACCATTTCTCTACCAAATTATGCCTTATTTTCTGCATAACACTGTTTGCAATATTTTCGTACTGCAGATTTTTTTCTGTTTTCTAAGAAGTTCTTGAGCAACACTGCTACATGGAACTTCTCCATCTCAGTAATTTGTCAGGTTATGACTAATTTCTACTGAACTCGGTAATACAGATTTTTTTTGGTGATATCTTTAAATATTTGTTTTTAGATATACTACAGTACTCTCGCAATCTGCGTTTATAAGCAGCCTGTGCCTGGAATTTAAAGTGCTAATAAACTTTTTTTCTTTTCTCAGCATACACATGGAAGTAAATCTTTAAAAACTTAATTGCATGATGTGTTTCCCAGAAGTAAATTATGTAAAAATATACCACAATTTTGGCAACAGAAAACATTGATAAAAAAAATTTTGACAACAGATATAAACTGTCTTTGTACTAACTGATTTGATTAACCTACTGCTAAGAAGTTATAAACACGAGTTTTTAATTTTTGAGCATCAATTTAAAGAATGTAATAGTAGATAATTTCTATGTCATGCCAAGAGAAAATTTTAGGATTCAGAATGAAATGAAGATAAAGCATTGAGTTTACAAACAATGGTCAACAGTCCATTTCTCACACACAACCAATCAGATAAACCAGTGTTTCCCAAAGTGGTCTATATGGACCCCTAGGAGTCTATGACGACCTGCAAGGGATCCACGGCAGTGAAAAAATAATTCGGGGGTCCATGAGGTGTAAATGAGGGTCTACGATAGCCTAAAACAGATTAATTTTAATAGAAAATCTATAATAAGGTGTAAACCATATTTACCTGTTTAACAGCTTTATTTAATAAATTTACTGGGGTTGATTTGCAATTACAAGGCGACAGCATACATTTTAATAAAAAAAAGGTCTATCATTTCAGTGTTTCTTGCCACAGTCAAGCTACAGGAGTATAAAACTGTACGTCCTGAATTTTAAAAGTTTCTCAATATGTCACAATCTGCCAGAAAAATGACGTTTTAACCTATGTTCAACATTTAAATACCTTTTACTCAGGTTTTGAAACTAGATTTGAGAATGCTTTGACCATGGTAATATCACAGTAAGTAATGAATTCCTGTTGTCACATTAAAAAAAAACCAAAAGGAAAATAAAACGTCTGATTACAAAAGGAACTTATTTTAATAACCCTAACGAAGTTCTTAAAGTCTTTCGTTTAGAAACGAATGTCAGCAATTTTGGCTTTAAAAAGATATACCTGTTATTTTTTCGAATTATGAAACATCTTAAGAAAGTATTTAATTGCTTTTCCTAAAGAGGAGGAGTTTCAGCATGGTTGCCAATCTCCTAAATAAAAACAAGAAAGAAAAAAAAGTAAAGATTGGATCCTACTGACCGAGGAGATTAAGGGTTAAACCTGAAAAGATTGTGCCAAACATTAAAAATGTGTTATTGTAAAGCACCAGATTCATCCCACCCATTAAAAAACATTTGTTTGTTGCTCAGTTATTTTATGTAGCAATTATTTTATATATTAAATTAAAATTTAACTAACTCACATATGTGTTTCTTAAGTTTTAAACACACTACTTAACTCCAGTTAGAAACATAAAACTTCTAAAGTAGGGCTACAGCAGCTGTCAAAAACATTTAAGTTGATAAATTTGCAAAAAATTTAGTATTAGGTAAGTAGGGGTCTACACAAAAACGAAAAACATGGTAAGGGGCCTATGAGACAAAAAAGTTTGGGAACCTATGAGATAAACTATTCCTCAACTAATATGACTACTATAAAGTTGTTTGAAACATGAAGATTATTTCTAGTAGGAATAATATATACAAATCCCTTTTCTCCATAATTCCCCAAACATAATATTTGATGTACCAATGCTCTCTTCTTTGAGGACAAACTCAAGTCTATTTAACTCTGAAGTGAGTCTATTCCATATTTTTCCAATATAATATGTTATGATAAAAATAATTGAGAAAAAAAGTTTATTAAATAAGAACATATTGCTTAACATATTTTCTGGTTGTTAATTGACAATTATTCTGATGAAAAGGTAAAATTATATTAAAGATCAGAAAATCAACTAATAATTCAATATAATATGCAAATTTTACTTTTTAAAATTCAGTTATCATTTTAGAGAAATGATAAATACTGAACAATATCAAAAGTATGCCAATAATCTATAATGCTACAAGGTAATAAAATTATTTTTAAGTAATTTGACGAGTTTCATACAATTATTTCATTTAGAAAGTTAAGGTTAAAAACTATTTAATTCATTGATGTACTCATAAAGAAATATTTAACATTGGTAGACATTTTTTTATACAAATCTGAGATAAAAGTATTAAATCAAGATTCGATACACTTTTAATACTTAATATTTATTGCATAAAAAATTTACATATTTATATCTGGCAAATTGACAGTCAAATACATTTTTATATCATACACAGACAAAAAAAAAATGTCAAGCTCAAAACATTTTTTTTAAAGATTGTACAATTTAAAGAATGGATTAATTTAAAATGTTTCCTTTCTTTCTTATCCTGCTGAATAGGATTTGTTTCTAACATAATTTTCCAAAAAAGTTATTTAAAATAATACAACACAGTAAACAACAGAGTATTTTATGGCATATTACCAAAAGACAAAAATACATAATTTGTTATTAAATCTTGGGAAAATAATACATGTAACATTTATAATTTAACCAATCTCTCCCTGTATAAACAACAATAAAAAAAAATACATATATTCCTTTTTAAACAGCTAAATTCATTAGAATTTTTAGATTTGAGATGTAAGGCACATTCCAAAACATTTTCAAATTCTATCAACACAAATTGATAGTTATTTTTTACACAGGTTTTAAATCCTATCAACAATTTTGTACAAGCTTTCTTTAAAATCTATCATCATTGTTATTTTTCCTCAAGATTAAATATACTATTTTTTAAATTTTTATACTAAACAAATTCTGAAATTATATAAACATTTATTCAACAACAAATAGTATTGCAATATTTTACAGTATATTTTTTGTACATACTAATTAATATATAAAAAGAGTTAGTACACATAATTCAACACGAAACATTGAATTACTCATCACTTTATTAGAAATCTAAAAAATCTCTCTGGATAAAATCCAAAATAATTCATCTTGCTTTATGGACATATGGCTGTTTGTTAATACCATTGACTACAAAGGAATTAATATTTTTCAGTCAAAAATGATAAACATACCAGGTACATAATCCTGAACAGTTTTTAATTCATAGAAAAGATATAAAACAAATCTTACAAAAATAAAATGCAAAATGTACAAACATAGAAAAACTACAATTACACAAGATTTTAAAATAAAAAAAAACATTACAAGGTATACTTAGCTGCTTTGATTAGGGTTCAAGTTAAAAGAAACAAAAGGGACCAATCTAACACTATTTAATTTGGTCAATCACAAAAAGTGACAAAATTTTACAATCAAAAGCATAACTGTATATAGTTTTCAGTTTACAAATATTATTCATCCTTTTTGGAAGACTGTGTGTTTGACTGTGCATCTATAGTACTCTGGTCCTGACTTACATCTTCTTCATCTGAATAATCAGTAGGTTCCTCATTAGGCTTTAAAAGGCGGCCCACATAGTGATAACGTTCTAAACATTTCATAAAAAAATAAAAAATTACGTAGAAAGAAAACAATGTTTTGTTTTTTACATACAGAGTCTGACAACATTAATCTATGATAATTGAGGTTTGCAATTACTAAATTAGGCTAAGTTAAGCACAGTAATAATATAAATACAGATAATAGAAGTTTTAACATTGATATGAATTTTCTGTATAATTTCAATTTATTATAAAAGTAAAGTAAATAAAAAAAAAAACTGAAATTTGACACTAAACATCACAATGTCACAAGGGATAGCTTTTCAAGAGAACCATGGCAAAACCATGCGTTACGCAAACATACATGTTACTGAACAATGTGTTAACAGGATCTAACTGTCTTTTTCAGCAATAACTGTTTGGTATTCTTCCCCTAACCAGGCACAAATATCATTACAAGTAATCACTGAGGTTCATTATTTTAAATCAGCAGTTTTTATTACATAGTTCTAGTTGAAAAGTTTAAGAATTTAATTCCTAATTCATTGTGTTTGCTAAATAACAATTCAAATCCTGTTCTTTTAATTTGGCTAGAATGTTCCCTTTGTTAATTATTGTGAGTATAGCTGAAAAATATATAATTCACACTTTTTTTATAATTTTGAGCAAGAGGAAAAAATACCTAAGACAGTGGTGCAAGGTTAAAGATTTGATTTCAAACATGGAATATTCAGTTTGTAAAAAATGGCATGCTTTCAGTTGAAAAGGATTTGATTGATGAATTTATTTGAGAATACTACAAGAGAAGAATGAATAAGCACTATGAGAGAAAACCTGAGAATGAATAGTAGATTTGAAGAAAACTAGTTAAGAAACATCCAGATTTTAATGACCAGTTTGAAAGGCTAATAGTGATTTCATTTCTTTTGAGATTTAGTCATGGAGTGAATCTCTTTCATGGACGACACAGATGTGATAATTCATCCCATTCCAACCTTTTAGAGCTCATTTTGCAAAAGTCTCATAAAACCAAGAATGTGAAAGAAGTTTTGGATTTTTCTCAATGCTCTTAAAATAGCTCATATGTATATCCCCTTCATAGAATTAGAAATCCCAAAAAAAGTACATCTTGAATGTTAGATAATGTTATGAAATAAGAATTATATCGTAAGATTTTTTTCTCTTTGATTTGTTAAAATCATGTAGTTTTCTTTTAGAAAGAGTAAAATTTGTATCGTTTTTGTCTTACTGCTAATTTCTGATGATTTGGACTAATTTCACCAAGGGTTTATACAACACCCTATACTGCACATTAACTCTGTCACATCTTTTAAAATTTTAATATTTCCTTTTTTACAATATGACTTTCCTCGCTTTTCTCACTCATAAGAATAAGCCTTAAAGATTTGGTGAAAAAATTATAAATTACAAAATCAAGACAAATTTTATGGACTAGATCAACATTCCAACCCTCTGCATCTAAAGATAGCATCCATCACACCTTTGTTGGCTTATATTACAGACAAAATAGAATGCCTTCATGTCTTACATGCAAGAAAAAAGATTATAAACATGGGACCTTCAAATATCCCACTTCCACTAATTAACACCATGTCCTGTTTTTGCAATATTGTACATCCTGAACATTTTTAAAACCTAAAATATACACTAACATAATTAGTAAGATGAATGAACAGAATGATATAATATTCTCCATTTAGTAATATTAATTACTAATTTAATGTACCTATTAATTCCACACACAAAAAAACTTCCCTAGTAGAAATAACTTAAGCAAATAATAAAATTATCCTATGATCTTAAAATATTGATAAGACACGTAAAGTTCATTTACAAAAAACTTATTTCTGAATTAATACATATATTGAAGATGAAATCTATATGCTATGCTCTTAATTTAGTTCATTTAAACTTTAAAAATTATAATTATAAGCAATAAATGCACAAATTGAGTTTAAAACCCTTTTTTCAGTATAAGTTATACTACTCTAAGAAATGATTAAAAATTACTATCCAAAAAAGTATGGGGATAAAAGTAAACACTACGGTGGTGATGGAATATCCAATGTGAAGGACAGAACTTGCAACACTCAAATTCGTAGCTGAGTAACATGACCACTAGACAAAAGTCAACCCTGTCCGAAGGCTGTTAGCGGCTTATGTAGATATCATTACACTACTTTAGATTCTAGATTCATCTTTAATGATATTTAACAGCTAGTGTGAATGAAATAATAAATACATAGAAAACCAATGTTGTTATAAAAAATATTTGTAGTTAACCAAAATACTAAAGTATCATATTATAGAATATCACTATTTTTCATATAGATATATACAAGAAAACTTAGCAAACTTTTACTAAATCCATTAAAGAACTCGAGAATATATTTATATGATAATATCCAAAAATTTTTTAAATGCGTACATCATTCCATACATGAATAAATACAAAATGATTTACACTTCACACTTTAATAATTAGTTACATTGCAAAGCTTTGCAAAACTGCACAGAACTTCAAATGATAAAACACAAATATACGAAAAAAAAATTAATTTACAAACCTTGAAACTGTATTTCCCACTCTCTAACACTATCCATTTGCATGGAATTAAGATCTGAAAGATCATCATATCCTTCACTTGTGACTTCAACCGAGAATGTAGCTAAGCAACGAGTAGCGTCTCGTCCAGCAAATGATGAATAAGGCCCACCTGAAATATGTATCAATAACTCAATAAGAAATTAATTTAAAAAACATAACTAAATGTTATTTTTTGCATATTTAATCCAAACTGACCACAAATTGAAATCAATATAAACATTGAATAATTCAATCTTCTTCAAAGAAAGCAAAATTAATTTTAAATCTAAAAGGAAAATAAAAAACAGAAACACAAATTTAAGATGCATTAAAAAATTTCTGTTAAGTCTATTTTTCAAAAAAAAAAATATTTTAATAATTTTTTAGAAAAAAATGCTTTTAAATTAAAGGGTTTCTTCAACAAAATTTGTAACAATCAGAAAAATTGTTTATTTTAATACATGATCATTTAAAAATATCTACAAAAGTGAAGTAAATAATGAGATCGTTTGTTTACCCACAATATTTTCAATATTTTTCCATCCTAAGAACAAGAAATTCATATACCTGGTCCATAAAATCTCTTTCCTTTCGTCACATCGAATACTTTTCCATTTACTGCAACACAAACTCTTCCTTCCTCATTCAGTCCATCATACTTCCTAAGTTCTTCAAGAGTCATGTCTCTTTTTTTCATAGGTGGGAGCTGAGGAACGGGCGGTGAAGAAGGAATATCTGTTTTACGACTAAAAAACAATTTGTACAACAAAAAAACGCACACAGCAAGAAGCACCAAATTTAGAGGGCTGTATATAATGTCATTTATTACGTTTCCCATAATTGAAGTCATGCTTTCAACTTTCGCCATTTCAAATTATTTTTTTCTTCCGCACACAAAATCAAATCAAATTTAGTCACACTCAGAACTACTTCAGATTACAAATCAAAGACAATCGCAAGTGTCTCTGATAATTACGCATGATATATCCAATTTTTTGTATTCCAAAATTTCGCAAGCGCATCAGTATTGACTTGTGACAGCATCAGAAGGAAAGTGATAGATAAGTGACAGAGTTGAGAGCTATAGTTGAGA
>BMAO01037995.1:0-15434 GCA_019973975.1 Trichonephila clavata | reverse complement strand
CTACAGTTTCAGGTATTGTCACCTTCATATTACGTTTGATATTTAAAGTATTAAAGAGACTAAGTGGCCAATAGTTGCATATCTACCGTGTAAAGTAATATAAGGTAGTAGATCGATTATTTTAAAGTGGTTGATTTATTAGATGTATTCTACCAAAACGCGACTCTCTCTGTTGACTGATTGGAACATCCTATTTATTGTGTTGCATTGAATTGTGTTTGAGTCGATTAAAGTGCTAAATAAAATAATTGGAAACTATCATGTCGAATCATTCTTCACTTCTACACCTTTAGCTGGGTAGACGGGAAGGGGGGTTATTATAAGGACATCCCTTACAACCCTAATAACTGATTTTGTTTTTCAAGACTATCTTACTGTATTTATGCAAATGTATTTCGTTGTGAAAAAAGGAGTTATTAGTATTTATTGCATTTAAATATACAGGGTGTCCCCAAAATAGAACCCAAACTCTGCAAGGCTAGATTCCTCGTTTGGAGTACATAAAAATGCTCGACGAACTACATCTGAATGGCCCATAGTTTATGAGTAAAACACGAAAAACAACGTATGATGTCCCGGCCGTATTGGGCACATGAACAAAAGTATTTACACATATTTTTAAACATAGATGTTAAAGTATTTTTTTTTTATTTCTAATGGGCTGCGGATTGGTGTTTTACCATTGCAGAGCTAGTTCATTCCCTGGGATCTGGTATCACTTTGTAGTGCGGCACCATGTAGGCGGGTACCAATCACCGCAGATAATTTTGACGCCCAATTTCCTCCACAGGGGGAAGGCACCTGAGCTCTGATGCGAACCTGTACTAGAATTTAATTTTGGCAAGAGCACCTAAACTAAACACTCCAGGGATCTTTTACATGCCGTATAATCATAAGACATAGCTGCTGTCGATTTTCTGCATCATGGAAATCCACCGACTTGGGCCGGAGTATAACCATCACCTCCTAGATATACACAAGGTCTCGTTACTGATTTGTGACGTCACTACTAGTAGGGAGACTTCGTCCATCGCCTACGGAACTTTTCAGATGCATTTTTAAATACTTTTTTTTTGTTTTTTACCCCAACATACATACAGGGAGTTTTAAAAAAAAATAATTGATTATTAAATTCTATTTCATGTACATAAAACATAAGAGTAAATATTAGTTTACCTATTTAAATAATAATTGCAAGTATGTAATTATCGATGTATTTACTACGAACACGCATTACATGAACATAAACACATTTAAAAACATCGTAGCAAATCCTAAGAACCTTTTGTATTTGTATATTTTTTTTACAAAACTGTGCTTATTTCTTAGCTTTAAAATTTATTTTCAACATTTTATTCAGAATAGTTACAAAAAGGGAAATAAAATTAGAAATAGTTTTTAAAACAGGAAAAAAAAAAAGACAAATTAAAAAACAGTAACTTTATTGGTATCAAATACAATCACAACATAAAGAGTTATAAAATAAATTTCAAATATATTTTTGAAACAAATCTATATCAGTATAATTATAGAAAAATACAGGAAAATAAATACATTCATAAAAATAGAATACACACAATTTATTTAGCTGTTTGGCAATTACTTTTCCTTCCTTAAATTTTTGGAAATTTTTTAAAAATTTGGTAATTTAGAATAGTTACAAAAAGGGAAATAAAATTAGAAATAGTTTTTAAGGCGATATGGTACCCTAAAAATCATTAAACTGTCGAAAAAATTTTTATTGGCTTATTTGAATCTTTATAAATATGCCTGCAAAATTCAAAGCTTTACCTACATTTTTCATTAAGTAATGGAGCAATGTTTGATGCTAAACAGCAACTACCACGCCTACATTCCAGATTATCTGCTAGAAAAGAGCCTGATAAAAAATGAATTAATTATTTTTCTAATGCGCATCAATGAGATTAGCATATATGCATTAATAAATCATTTTAAGAAAGAATTGTGCAATTCATGCAAAAATTCTAGTTTGTGAATTATTTACTGGGGGGGGGGGAGATCAAATGGATTTGGTCAAGATTTAAAAGTTGTGCGTGCTTTTTATGATATTATTATGAATGAAATTTAAACTTCAAAACGGATTCTCCCAAAGCACAAATACTAAATCTCATTTTGATAACTCAGATAATTAAAAATCTAATTCGCAAGAATTGAAAAACTCTACCATTTTTATATATTTGGTGATATAAATACACTGGTGTGCAAAAAGTAAGGACGAAGTCGAAAAATTAGCATATCAGCTGAACGAAGAGGCAGAGCGGACAGAAAGACCAATCAGGAGATTAAGTGAGGTGATGTATGGTAGCACATGCGCAGATATGCAGGTAGACGTAATGGGGGAGTGTCTGAGTAGTAAAGCATGTTGTCGGTGTAAGATTAGTATTTCTGCAAAGAGATTGCACCGTATAGCAGTTAAAATCACACCGAGTTGCTGCCTCAGCGAGAAATGGCGAATAATCAATCTGTTAGACGACATCTGGATGCTTTTACCCGAGGTCGAATCATTGGGAAGTTGGAGGAAGGTCGCAGTGTGACAAGTGTGGCTGCAGAGTTCGGAATTGCTCACAGCATCGTTTCACGACTTTGGAGACAATTTCAAACTACAGGAATAGCTATCCGGGGGTTCAGTAGTAGTCGTCCACGAGGAACCACACCCGCAGATGACCGGTATATTGCCAGACAGAAGAAACAGGCGGCAGACAGCGGGAGAAATCGCTAGACACAGGCGACTGGACGACCGATATCGCGTTTTACCGTGGCCAGAAGACTGCACGGTGGTGGTCTGTTTGCACGACGCCCTGTACGGTGTGTACCTCTAACGCCTGCCCATCGGAGAAGGCGTTCTCTGTGGTGCTGGGAACGCCAGAATTGGAGAGACAATGAATGGGGACGAGTACTCTTTACAGATGAGAGCAGATTCAGTCTGAGTAGCGATTCTCATCGCATACTCATCTGGAGAGAGCGGGGAAGCCGCAATCATCCCTCGAACATCATTGAAAGGGACAGGTATGGAGGTGGCGGTGTTCTCGTTTGGGGAGGCATCATGCTTGGTAGTCGTACAGACCTTCACATCTTCGACGCAGGTTCAGTCAACGGGACCCGTTATTGTAACGAGATTCTTCTTCCATATGTGCGTCTTTTTAGAGGCGCTATGGGTCCGCAGTTCCTTTTCATGGACGACAATGCACCATGTCATCGCACAGTAGCTGCCGAACAGCTCTTAGAGAGTGAGGATATTGAACGTATGGATTAGCCGGCACGATCTCCGGATCTCAATCCCATCGAGCATGTATGGGATTTTCTAGGCAGACGCTTGGCAGCTCGTACCTTAGCACCAGTAACGATTCCGGAGCTTCGATTGGCGCTGCAAGACGAATGGGCAGCAATGCCTCAACAACTCATTGACACCCTCATTCTCAGCATGGGCAGACGCTGTGAAACTGCCTAGCAGTCAGCGGAGATCATATCCTCTACTAAAGACCGGATATTTCTTACTGGACACCCATCACAGGGATGTTTCGGGCCTTCAGTCTCATTGCGCTCCATGCTACTTTTTCAATAAAGCTTCTTTTATCCCTCTGATTTCTCTTTTAGTAAGTGTTGCTTACATTACTCATGTCCTTACGTATTGGGGATCTTACGGTATTAAATGTGTTGATTTGGAATGCTTTTGTACAAAGTTATATTGAAAAAACCGTCTCGTCCTTAATTTTTGCACACCAGTGTATATATCCATGTGTGCGAGATTCAACACTTTTATTATTAAATATTTTAAGATATTTATTTAAACAAATGCACATATACAGTTCTTAGATTTTGATGTATTTTACCTATAAATTGCTTTTTGATTTTGCTTTTATTCGTGTACAATATTTAACACGCGAAGGCTTTTAAAATCATGGAAATAAATAATAAAGGCATAAACATCTTTCGTGCATGTTGTGTATTAGCTCTGAGCATGGAATTAGCTCTGAAGTGTGTGTATTTTTTTTATAATTATTAAGATAAAGCTTTATGAAATATTGATCTATCATTCGTTTTTTTCTATATATTGATTATGGCAGTATACTGTTTAATTGCTCTACAAGCACATTTGTGCAATTTTTTATGCTAAGTAGTCTTAAATAAGCTAATTAACATTTCATAAAAGTTTCAGACTATTCGATGAATATTATATCATGCTATTCATGGAATGAAAACTTCAAACTCATATTTCTCCATGTTGAATTTTTGTATATATACTGTTATTCAAAACCCTAAGGCTTTTTTGATAATTGAAGTATGGGTTTGAAATTTTTTATACATGTTCTGAAATGTATGTTTTGTAAAACTGCGCATGGAATTAGCTCTAACATGTTTAGTACTTTTTCTAAAGAATTTCAAAATCAAAATTAATGTTTTTTGGGGAATTTTTTGAAGTTTAACTTTAAAAAAATTAATAAAAAATTAAAGAGCAGCAGCAGAAAAAAAACCTATGCACAGTTTTATGTAGTATATTATAAGGTACCTGGAAAAAAATTTTGAAAGAAAAGAGACATATTTAAAAAAGCCTTGGGGATTTAAAAAATGCTTAAAAAAGCTAAAAAAATTTAAATTTTACAAACATTTTGCAACAAATTGAAATTTTTTTTTGTATGGAATTATTATTAAATATTAACCTTTATACAATACAATTAAAACCAAATATCAAATATTAAAAATAAAAAAAATTGTGAAGATGGTATCATATCGCCTTAAAACAGAAAAAAATACAAACAAATTTAAAAACAGTATCTTTATTGGTTTCAAATACAATCACAACATAAAGAATTATAAAATAAATTTCAAATATATTTTTGAAACAAATCTATACTAATATAATTATAGATATATACAGGAAAATAAATACATACATAAAAATAGATTACACAATTTATTTAGTTGTTTGTGTCAGTGACTTTTCTGCCAAAAGTAAATATTCAATTATGCATTGCTACAAATGTGAATTAAATATATTGCAAACTTTATTGGTATCATGCACAGTGATAAACAAAAATTCACTCTCTGCAAAGCTAACACACACACAACGTTAAAAATTACCAAAAAATAAACTTCCCACAAATAACAATATAACAAGCTATCGCAAAATAAGTTAAAAATATTTTTAAAATAAATCATACATATATAAAAGCATAGATAAATACCTAAAAGAATAAATATATATATATATAGAGAGAGAGAGAGAGAAATAATGCATACATAAAAATATATGTAACTTATTGCATACATAAAAATAATGCAATTTATTTTGTTGATAAAGTATTTATTTTCTTTTCTTTGTTTCAACTTTTTTAATATAATTTTTTTCCCTACAGTAGTTATGTAATAATGCATTTGTAGAAGTGTGGATAAAATGCTTTAAAACTAGCTGAGAAGCATGATCATTGTTACAAGGTTCATCATATAAAAAAAATTCATTTGAATTTATCAAGCTAATCGAATTTCTGAGGCAATTTGACGTTGATTTTGTTTGAGGAACATATTTTCATAATCATTAGAAAGAAGTTTCTGAACTATTATATAGTTATAGAGTACCGCTGTAACGACATCTGGGGAAGGGCACAATAAACTTCCTCTGTCTAAGTTACGTATTAAATCATAGTTAGAATTCATTTTAAAAGTTTTATTAAGAACAAGTGATTTGGAACAACAGTGGCATTTTATTTTTTTAAGTGCTGCTCTAGCACGAACACCAGCTAAATATGTTAAGACAGGTAGATATGACTGAGCATCACGAAAATCTTTTTCAGATAGTGTAATTTTAAAATTATGCAATACTGATGGCTCTAAAGGATTTTCATTACACGAATCTTCCAAATTAATGTCTTTTAAGTTAAGCTGGCCATAAGCATTTGAAACCAAAGTTAGAGGTAAAAAATTTTGCTTTCTTAGTTTAGCTTCTACTTCATAAAGCTGTCGAATTGATATTAAATATTGAGAACCTGAAAGTGTCCTATATTTCCCAAAACGACTTTCTAACGCATCTGTTTGAATTTTTTCCAGGAAGAAAATACTGAAATTTTAATTCTTTAATGCAATATTTTGACATTTCAAGTAAAGCGTATGTGGTATGAGTAAAAACAAGATGTGTTTCTTTAGTAAGAGTGACAGTAGTACAATCCTTTTCCTTCCACAAGTGTAACCATGACAAAATTTTACGCAAGAATTGACATGCTTTGTTGTCTGGAGATAAAGTAATTGATTGCTGATAAGTATCAAGCAAATGTTGTCCCTTTAAAGGTGTTTTAACATTAACAATTTTCCACCATGTACAAATTAAAGAAATAAAAATTGATGTTGTTTCACAACTAATTAGTTTATGTTGCTCTCCTAATAGTTGAAGCCCCTGAATAACAAAGTTATTAAATATCTTAAGCACAAGTTTCACAATTTGTTTTTCAAGATTTGTAGGACATAATGCCTTGAAAGTTAAACCATAAGCAAACTTTACTAAATTATTACTTTCTATGTCATTTAGTTGCTTAAGTGTAGAGAAATTTGCTTCAAATAATGGAAACTTATGATCTTCGAAATCTGGAAAATAAAAACATTGACCTGCATTTTTTTGATTAATTCAATTGTTACGAATACATTTAAAAATGTGTACTGAATCAATAACACAAAATAAGGGATTAGAAGGATCAGAAGGATGTGTGGATATACAATGCTCAATTTGGGAGAAACAGAAAAGTTGGACATTGCTTTTCGATTTATAAAATTATTCTCAGAAACTACACCTATAACTTTGAATCCTATACCATCAAGTTCTACGATAGTTTTTTTAACAACGGCAAACAATTTTTCTCCATGGATTTTTTTCACCGGCATTATATGAACTACTTCTTTAAGAGGAGAAAGAAGACTTTGAATCATGAACACATATGCTGAAGTAGCAGCTTGTTCACTGTTATATGCCATCCCAAGAATACTACCCCCTTTAAAATCTAAATATGGTTTTAAATAGATTTCGTCAAGCATCAGTATGACAGTTTTGTCAACAGATTTTAGGATGTTTACTTTTTTTTTCATGTATGCTAGAAAGTTTTCATTTGATTGTTCTGGTTGAGGATTAGTTTTTAAAGATGAACAAAGTTTGCGCAAAGTTCTTGGGTGGGGAATATTGAGATATTCCGAATTTCTTAGAAACTTATAGGCATGAGGAGATATGGATTGTAATATACAAAAAAAAAAAAAAAAAAACCATCATTTCAGAGGAATATCTAAAAGAAAACTTGCTACAGGTTAAAAATTTGAGCTGGTCAATTAAGAAATGGAGTACAATTTTTTTATCATCATCTAAATCTGAAAACATACTTTCTAAAAGATTAATAATAAAACCAAATGTAGGAAAATCATGAGAGCTTTTCATTTCTACTCTGAGAACCAGTTCATGTAATATTTTATTTACAACAATAACATTATTAACTTTTAGAGGAAATTTGTACTTTTCCAAGTTGATCTATGTGTATTGACAAATCTAATTATTTATAATCACTGATGCTTTAAGTACAGGAGATACCGTTGTGTCTAGCATCATAATTAGATCTTTTTTGCAAACAACAGTCCATATATCCTGAAGCTTCTCTGCATTTAAACACTCGACTAATTTTGGAAGTGACGTAAATTATTTACTTTTTTCGAATTCTTCTCTTTGCGTACCAGGTGCCGTTGCTTACTAGGGTTTTTACCTCGAATATTAAAATTTATTCTCTTTATTATTTCAGTCTAATAATTGTAACTTGATTTAATTTGTTAAAGATTGATAAGTTTACCGTTGAAAGTTATTGTTACCAATAAATTCAGGAAAAAGACAATTCTAAGAATATTATTTTATTCCAGAATATTATTTTATAACACCACACACACGCAACAGTATTTATTTCACTAATCTGTGCAGTCTCTGCTCAGAACATTCTTGAATAGGATTCGTAGAGTTTGAAATATATTTGGGGAAATTTGGGAAATTTTTGTAGTCTGGAATTGTTTTAGAGCAACACATATTTTCTCCTCAGTTTTTTCATCATAAGTTTCTGTGTTTCTTCGTATTGCATCATCAGCAAAAAGTAGTTCACAAACCTAAAATTAAAAAGATATAAATATATTGTTTTGCATTGACATAAAAGATTTGTTAGAATTAACAAAAATTTCTCTGATAATTTGATTTTTTGTAATTTTGAATGGAACTTTTGTTGGAAATAGTGAAAAAATTTTGATACAACAACAAAAAAATTTTTGACAATGCTTATATACAAAATTCGAACAAAATTTTGTTTGTTTGTTTTTTTCTTTGATTCAATTAAATTTGTTTATTTTTTCAGCAAATGGTTGCCATCAAAGCAAATTTGATACGATGAAATCCTTCTTGTCGGGACACCACATAATCTATATTAATGCAAACAATTCTAGAAAAGAAACTGTCAGTGTTGTCGTCAAGGGCTTAGAAATTGGTACTCGCTACCTTTAAATGTGGTGTCTTCTCCGACATTTGCTGTCATAGCAAACACACTTCAAATTAATATTGTGAGGTTAATGCTGAGTCATGTTTATCTGTTTTTAGCATTATTTTTTCTTACTTATAAAGTCATCCTAATAGTTCAGAAATTAGATAGCTTTTTTTTGTTGTGAATGTGTTGTGCATTTTGTATCTCACATCATATTAATATACAAAATAATCAATAAATGGTTACTTATGTCCATATTTACATTGACTATGAGCTCTGTATCAAAATGGGCTTTCTTTTGATAACACACAATTAACACTTAAGGTACTTTCGTTGATTCTGTGAAAAGATATTTAGTAAATGACACAAAAATATTTGTTTGCAATAGCAAAAAAACTACACAGTTTTTGTCTCATTAACAATGCTTGTTTGAGCTCATTTTTATACACATAAATTTTTTTAGGGCTACAAAATATTTATTTGATAAACAATACGCTTTTCTCATTATCTATATAAATAAAAATGTAATGTGTGTTTGTTCAAAGCCACTGATCTCCGAAACTACTGGAGAATTCCCTTTGAAATTTTGACATAACGCTGAACTTAAATCCGAACGGGTTCTTATGTACTCAATATTTCGTAATTAACTCTAAATTTTTTGAAATTTAATTTTTAAGTGATTTTTGGGTGTTATGACGTCATATGATGTGTTTCTCACTGAATGCGGAAATTTATACTTTACATGCAGTTTTTTCGGTATTATTAGATATTTTTATTGTAATTATGGTTATCGATTGCAATATTTCTCAATTATTTTGTTCTTTAATTCTTAATTAGGATTATTTTTCGAATAAATCATTTTTTTAATGATTCTTTTAACAACTAAAATTTTGTTTTGCAGTGTTGGCAACATTCGATAGTATTATGGCGGGATGTTTATGATTTTGCTTACAAATTACGACCTAGTTTTTCAGTAATTTCATGCAGATTTTTTTTTTTTCGTTATATTATTTGTTATAATTATTTTTACAGATCAAAACTTTTCGAACTGATAAAGGGGTTTAGTTCTTCTGCAATTAACGTTAGTATTGAATTTCTGTTTCCGTTATTTGCTTTAGATAGGCGCTGCTAATATTCATAATATTAATTTCATTCTATTTTATTTTTCTCTCCAGTAATTCTTTTTTCACTGAATGTTTAATTTTTTTTATATATATATTAGTACTTACGTGTTTTTCTTTTTTCGCCGATCATGCACCGCAAATGAAAGGACCTCACAAAAATATTTTTTTGCACTTCCTGATGTCTTAATTTGGCGAAATGAATCGAATGGTATTGTTCTTAAATATGTTTTTTTTTATCTGTTTTTGACAATTTAATTTGATGTTTGAAATACGAAATAAAGATTTTGTGATGTATATTTTGTGTGTGTATGGAAATTTATAATGATTTAATCAAATTAGTGAGCCGTATTTTATTTTTGATATTTTTTTATGATTCAATTTTATTCTATAAGTAGCTGTACCACATGTTGCTGTCGCTCAGTCAGGTTAAAAAGACTGATGCACAACAAAGTATGCCAAAAGGATGTATTATTGCAGCAATCGCCAACTCTATTATAACTCGCCAAGTTGGCATCCTCGATTTCCTATGTGTCATATGTTTTTAATTGGGAACCAGGTGCTTCGTTTCACATAATGTCGCCAATAGGTTGTGATAATACTCGAGTACCAAAGAAAGTATCCTAATAAAAATTTTCAACAAAAACATGTGAATCAGAAAAATGTATAGTAAAGAACCATGAACAAACTAAATGTGAATCATCTATACAAATAAATAAAATTGAAGTGTCTGTTTGTAATTTCAAATTAGCAGCTTTTTACTTAATGCGCTAAAAGTATATACGGTACTCATAACAAAAAAACAATTTTTAAAATTTTTGTCTGTCTTTCTGTTTGTTCCGGCTAATCTCGGAAACGGCTGGTGCGATTTTAAAAATTCTTTCACTAATGGAAAGCTACATTAACGGGGAGTAACATAGGCTATATTTTATTCCCGTATTCTTACGGGAACGGAAACTATACGGGTGAACGTGAAACTGAATGCCAAGATGAACGCCAAATTGAACGCCAAGCTGAGCTAATGAAGTCGTTGTTTTGGTTACTGGCGACCGATGCTCTTCATGAGACATAACAGTGTTACGCGCACATCATAATTCGCTGACACGTGCCATAATTTTTTTTTATGATAGTTAACTCACTGTTCAGTTAAGTAGAGCATCGGCTGTTTCGTATGCACTTTTAAAAATAATAAATCAAGGCTTCATAAGCAAAAAGCAATGCAAGAAACAAAAAATTGATAAGTTTTACGGTTAGTTGTAATCCTTTCTTTTTTTTATTTACATTTTTAGTCACATTTAAACAATAGTTATTATTTACTTAATATTTATATTGTAATCGAAGAATAATATTTTTCAAGGTATCTCTTTCATTTTTCTATCTCTCTGTTTTTCTTAATTCAAATTTTTCTTAATTGTGAGTTCCTTTAATGTGGCGTTGCGGGGGCTCAAGTGGCGTTATAGATAATTTATCCCCATTTTTAAACTATTAGACGTACAGTCTTGACATTTGATAAGCAGTTTCCTTTCGTAAAGTAGAGAACCGCTACAAAATGGGTTCGCGAATATGAACTACTAAGTTTAATTTCGGGAGATTAAGAGGCGTAATCGATAAATATTTCCATTTTAAACTATTTGATCATCCTGCTTGAAAATTGGTAGGCATGTTCCTTTCATGGAATAGAGTTCCTCTAACAAAGAGTAAAACGAAAATTGACCCCCAAGGAGGGTTGCGAGGGGTCAAGAGGAGTTACAGAAAAAAAATTCCTGTTTTTAATTGTTAGACCCATATACTTGAAATTTGTTAAGCATGTTTCTTTTGTTGAATAGGGATCCACTAAGAATGTATTTTAAGCAAATCAAGTTCTGGGGGGGGGTGCAGGGGATTACTGGGACGTATTGACAAAAAAAATTACTTTTTTCGAGCTACAAGGACTATAATAATGAAATTTGGTTTGCATTTTCTTTTGTTGAGTTGAAATCCGCTAAGAGCGGTTATTTTGGGAAAAACGGCTCTCAACGGGATTACGGGGATATTGATAGTAAAACTGTTTTTTTCTGTTAGATTTAGACTTGAAATTTGGCTTGCATGTTCAATTTACGGAGTAGAGATCCACCGAAAATTGGTTTTGCGGGAATCCACTTTGTTTTTGGTTACGAAAGAGCGAACATCATTCTATATATCAATTTTAGAGATTTTTAGAAAACACAAATTAGATGAGTTCTGCCCCTTTTTTTTATCAACAGGCGACAGTTACAGGTATAAGTATATTTTTCAATACAATCGAATTCTTAATGCAGGACTTAGATATCAATAATTATACATATATATAAGCAGTAAAAATTATAAAATATCATGAAATTCCCAGCGAAGCGGGCGGTAACAGCTAGTTAATATATATAAGAAAAAATGGTACTTGCATATTATCGCAACAATTAACCATTCTATTATTAACTCGCCAACTCCTATTTCCTATGTACGTATTGTATGTGCTGAATTGGCAGCCAGGTGCTTCGTTTGAAATAATGTCGCCAATAGGCTGCGATAATATGTTAGTAACAAATAGTTTAAAAAATTCATTAATAAGTTCATAAAATAGTCAAGAACATATAAATGAAGGGTAGTGTTAAGCAGAAGGATAAAAAATTACTTTATAAATGTGAATAAAAAAACTATCGTATACAAATAAAATATACTAAAATTTGATGAAATGGTTCTGCTCTGGAATCCGTGAGGCTTAATTTTATAATGCTTCTGGGTAGACAATGATTTGTGTTGCTTCATTTTCTGTGCAAATACAGAAATGATTGTTTGGTCTGCTTATTCTAGAACACAAATAATTGCCATTGTGAGAATTATCCATGTCTTGATCTAAGCCACTCAATTTTAAAGATATGCCTAGAACTTTGTTGATAACGATTGAAAATTGTAAAAATCTTCAATTATTATAAACGCGTTGTCGAAAATTTATGAAATCCATGTTTTTATTTGAATTTTCCTTGCGTATTCAATACAAAATATCTTTAACCGTGTGCGATTTATATTTCTTTCCCTAACTCTGTTGGAGAGCAGGCATGATTAATATACAAGGGGTGATCAAATGAAAAGGTACGAAACGACATAAAAATGAAACAGTTAAATATTTGCATATTCCGCCAAGGGAGAATGTAGCGAGACATCTCGGGATGCCATTGGAGACTCTGACTGGGATCGGATCATGCGCGGGTGCCCGCATGCTCAGGAGAGAGCAAAGGCTCTTATAAAAAGCGGCGTCCAAATGATGCGAGCACAGAATTACTCGAGCACAGAAAAAGCATTAACTCCGATGTGTACTGTGAGACACTCCGACGCCTACGCAGGTCCATCAAGAACAAAAGACCGGGGCTGCTCACGGAGGGTGTGGTTCTGCTCCATGATAACGCGCGTCCACACGTCTCCAGAATCACACAAATGGAACTGGACAAGTTCCAATGGGAGACGTTGGACTATCCGTCTTACAGTCCGGACATGTCACCCTGCGATTTCCATGTGTTTGGTCCACTGAAGAAACACCTGAAAGGAAAGCGCTTCAACTCGGACGACGTACTCAAGGACACTGTGAAGGACTGGGTCTCGTCACAGCCACAGGAATTCTGGGAACAAGGAATCCTGCGGCTTGTTCATCAGTGGGATCGTTGTGCTCGCCTATGGTGTATATTTTGAATAAAGTCTATATTTGTACCACCGTGTCGTTTCGTACCTTTTCATTGATCACCCCTTGTATGATTGCAAACAATGCACAAATTGATTTTATATTGTTATGTTATTTGCGTCATTAATAATACTTCCAGGTGTCTGTTACATTTTGAATGTAGACAGTCACCTTAATTATTTTGTGATGCATTGCATTGCTATTGAGCTGTGTCTTTTATAATAGCGTTAATTTTGTGAGTATAGTTTATTTTTTCATTATTCTTCATTTAGTTTGTTTTTTCTTATTTCTCAGTGCAATTGGTGAGAATTCTGTTCTGTCAATTAATCTTTTTTTTGAATTCAAACTATATTGTGAAATTGACCTGTTTGGAGCGATTTGTTCAAGTGGAATGAAATTTTTCCCCCCATTGCGTCAAAATTGAGTTATGTTGATTGATTTCGATACAAGGCCCATTCAGAGCTGTTTTGCAATTTCATACATTTTTGTTTTTACCTTCTTTTTAAGTGCAGTCAATTGGCTTCGGTACATTAAATTGCATTTCAGAAAATCAAACTAAGGTCATCACACTGGGCTAGCAAAAGCAGTGTGAAGGGTAATTGCACATTAAATTGGAATAGGCATCAGCGAACAAGCACTATGCAGACACATGGCTCAAATACGTGTTGAAGAAGTAGGTGGTCGTAAGATAGTGATTATTTTTTCAAATTATGCTTCGCATTGATAAAAATATTTAGTTTTTTTTATGTCAATTAATGTTTGTTTTGTATTTTAATTTATTTTTAGCGGGGGATATATACTTTGGATAATTTTTATATATAAAATACTAATTTAATTATCTACGCTATGGATCTGTTTGGCGTGATTTCAAAACCTCTCCACAAATGAGTAGCATATCAATTGACAGGGCCGCCGCGTGGGGTGGCAAAATTGTTCACCGCACAAGGGCGCCTGGGGCAGGGGGCGCCAAAATTTATAGAACTTATAGTTTTTTTTAATTTAATGTTACTTACACACATAAAAGTTGTTGATAAAAAAACTTGCAATTTTGCATGTTTTATATTTTTTTAGCAATAAAAAAGTAAGATATTATTTTTTTAAATTTTATATTTTATATATAAATTTAATTTAATTTGTTTTCGTTTCTGCGGATTGTTTTCGCTTGTGTAAAACAAAATTTGATTTCCGATACCTACAATAAAAACCACGTTCCGTGTGGAGTTTTGCCGCTATTATACGGAACGTGTTCAAAATCTAAGAATTTGTAACATGTATCAACAGAAATTGGGAATGATTTGTATCGGCATAAATTTTTATTCATTATATGCTGAGAAGATGTTGTGGCTCAACGTCGTTGTTTTGTTTGCTTTTTGTTTGCAATGATAATATATATACATTTTTAAAATTATGTAAATCGCTTGGTTTTTCTTCTCCAAGTCATATTTTGCTTCATGTATACTGTTATTAAATTGTTCTCAAAACTCGAAATAAAATCTTTATCGCAGCGTTTTTCAAACTGTGGGGCTCCAGGAGGGCGTGATAAGCCTACTTGGGGGCGCGAATGTGTCGTGAAAAATCGAAAACAAAAGATTTAAAATAATTATCAATTTGATAAAATAATTTACAATTTAAAACATTTACAAAGTAAAATACATTCTTATATAATAAAAGATAAAATACACATTCAAATTGATATAATACGCACTGCTTATAAATGTATCAATTATGCACAAAGTATTTGATAGTTAATTTATCAATATTCAATTAAAAACAAGTTCAGTAATTACTAGTGACTCTCTTGGGCTTGTCATATACAAAATTTATTTACAAAACTTAATATTTATCTAATTAGTGCGTTTATAATGAAGTCGTATTGCATCTTAGTTTTACCATCAAAGTACATTATAATTGCATTCAGACAATTGTTATTGTAAGAAGTGGGGGCGATGAAAATTATGACTGAAAATTAGGTCGAAATATTAAAAAGTTTGAGAAGCACTGTTTTATCACTATCTACAGCACTCTTTTTGGGTATCATGAATTCCTTTAGACTCTAAGTAGGATATCTATACACAAGGGCAGCCGAATTTGCGATTTCTTCAAAATTTAAGATATAAAGTAAAA
>BMAO01037994.1:0-35523 GCA_019973975.1 Trichonephila clavata | reverse complement strand
ATAATAATTATTAAAATATGAAATAAATTTCTTGTAAAATTATTTACTTTTCTTCTGATTAAAATACGCAATGAAGCATAAAAAAATCACGGAATTCTGTCTAATATCGTGGAAGGAAGCGTTCTTGTGTTCGGAAAAGTGCAGCAAATTTATGTGTGGTGACTCAACAATTCATTGCTAGTTCCTTGAAGAAATATTAAGCTCTGCCTTCCTCTATAGTCGTCCATATTTGCGAAAATGTTGCCATTGTAGGACACTGAGCATGAAATGATCTTTCAGCAAGTCTCATGTATGTTCAATGAGATTTATATTTAGAAATCTAGGCACCCAAATCAATGGCTGGAACTATCCAGAACGTTCCTCAAACCAATAGCGAATGATTTGGGTCATTCCCTGTGCATACAGGAAGTTCATGAACGTCTACAAATAGCCTCCAACTACCTGAATATAACTATTTCCAGTCAATGATAAATTTAATTCGACTCTAATCCAATCCATGTTATGTGTAATGTAAAAATAACCTCCACCACCTTAGTTTACACAGTGCCTTGTTAAATACTTGGGTCTATGGCCTCGTGGATTCGGCAACATTTTTGAATCTTCCCATGAGCTTTTGCCAACTAGATTCGAGACACATCTGACCAAGAAACTTTTTTCCACTCACTTAAGGTTCAAACAATATGCTCACGAGATCAACATAGGCATTGAAGTCGATGGCGTTCTGTTAGTAATAGTGCTCAAATCAGTCTTTTGCTGTCATATTTTATTAACATCAAATTTCACTATACTGTCCTCACAGACACGTCTGTCAAGTGTTCACATAGATTGTTGCTGCTATTTGACTGAGTTTTGTATATTGATGTGAAAAACTTAAGCAACAATGTAAATTTCAAGCTGATATCCATGAAACTGCAGAAAAGGGGTTATTGCGATCTGTACAGTGAACATGCAAATCAGTAGGCCAGACTAGATTGGAGCAGACTTTGGTTTTACGGATAACAATGGTCAGCCACACGGGACTGCTGATGTCCAGCAGCTGCTGGAAAGTGAAGATATCACTCGAATGGATTTTTCAGTTTTCTCACCCGATTTAAATCCCGTAGAACATATGTGGGAGGATTTGGGGAGGCGCCTTGCAGCTCGATTACATCCTCCCGGGAACACCCAACAACTGAAACAGATGTGGATTGAGCAGGGGCGTAGCTACCGCCGTAACAGCCATATCAACGATATGGGGCCCCCAAGCTTCAGGGGCCCCAAAATGTGTAAGAAAAAATCGTAAGATGTTGAGAGCCCACTGAAAAGGGCCCTCAAGGAATTTTGATATAGAGGCCACTCGGGACTAGCTACGCCATTGTGATTAAGGAATGGGCACATTCCATAGTGAGGAACATTTGCTTGTTGTTCTTCCTCTTGGACAGACAGTTATGTGTAACGATACTATGAGTTCATTGAAGCCTTTTTTTTGCTGGATTCCATACTCTATACATTGTATTCATTTTTGCTCAACTATGCTTTCGTCATCGCTTAAGTACACAATGCTGGCTCTCATTTTTGAGTTCCATGTCTTTCAGATAATTTCTCATAGATTTATGGCAAAAAACTCTTCTGCTTAAATTCCGCACTCAAATGTATGTCTGTTTACCCTTCCGAGACAGGTGTGTCATATATGCATTAATCTCACCCTCCCACCTTTTCGGACGGCAGGCCATTCACTGCACTTTTCCGTCGGGACGGGCAAACCTGTCGAACCAGCACGAAACACAATTCACCAGTGCATCATCCGGCTGATGATGACATTTGGGGCTGATGCATATGTGGCACACTCATCTCAACAATGTTTTCCGTTGATCAGTGCGTCATTGCGAAAAGGTAAACAGTGACTATAATCAAGCAGACGTCGCTCATCATTGACATTAAGTAGACATAGTAGGGCCTCACATTGTCCGTGAGGGATCATAACTTTTACATTTGGCACACTTTTGGCTCTGTGGATCGAAGAATGTTAAATTTTCGAAAGATTTCCACATAAGTTTAGTTCCAACGATCATTCCGTGTCCAGATTCTGCTAATTTCCATCATGGGTCCACAATAACTTTATAAATCTTTTGAACTTTGACTACGAACAAAAGTTTTAAAAATGCAATGCCCGTTTATAATTTCTAACGCGATGCTCCTACCATCTAGGTATTTTCACATAGCTTTAACACATGAATTTTAAAGGCGAGACACAAGTAAGAACTAAATAGGAAATAATGATCAAGTCTTCTTACCAAAAAACTTGCACTATTTCTTGAAAAAGACATCATTATTACATAACGTATAATCTGAAGAAGCAATGATTGATATACTTTCAAAATTGAGTACCGTGAAAAAGTTACCAGTTTTTCTTTGGGTGAAATTAATGATACTAAATCTAAAACATGGAATTATAATATTTTTAATATTGGTTTGAAATCATAGATGAGTCTTTCAGATTTTCCCACTTTATTTTATTTTAATCATGAAAGAAATGAAAAAACTAAGAATTCCATCAAAATTTTATTTAAAAAACAAAGAGAAAAAGAACATATTTCAGATTAAAATTCTAGTAAACATATATTCAATGTATGTGAATGATGCATTTAAGGTAATAAAAAAAGTTAAAATTATTTTCTTTGAAGAATAAAACTTCGGAATCAAAAGATTGTTAAAAAAAAAACAAATAATTAAAATAATTTGTAGATTCTTCAATGCTCTAAGTAACAATAGTTATTTTTTTGAAAAGATTTTTGCACAATATATTTCTGCTGTGTAAACTTACAATGTGACTACTTTCTAAATCAGCAGAATCGAGCCATCGTGGAGCAGTCGGCTAGCGAGTTCAGCTGTTAACCGAAAGGTTAGTGGTTCGAGCCCACCTGGAAGCGATGTAGTTAAATTTTGCGCCAAATGCTTCTGTTGTGGGAAAAGTTATTAAATCTCATAAATTGACTACTTTCTTAACCAGCCGAATAGAGCCTCTGTGGCAAAATCGCCTATTGTGCAATGGTCTTCAAACAGTGTTCCATGAAGCCCGAGGGTTCCACGGGGCATCTCCAGGGACTCCACGGGTTAAAATAGAGAAGATAATTACAAATGTGTGAGCAAAATGGATATAGAGTTTTTATAGGTTTGGTAGAAAATGCATTTCATTATTTCTATAAAGAACCATTAAGTATAGTACTCATATAACAAGAAAGAATCATTGAAATATAAATGATTCTATGTTAAATACAGATAGGACGAGATGATCTTGATTTTTGGTTAACATTTACACGGAATAAATCTAAATTTTAGTTAAAACAACTCCTTAATTTTAGAATGCCAATTCAAGCAGAATACACAGGATCTCACCCATAACTGAAAAGCTTTTAAAGCTATTAAGAACACTGTATGACAGCAGAAAATTTCAATAGATCTAGACTTTGATAGTTCTGGTAAAAAAATACAAGCACATACACTCAAGAGCCAAAACATTATGACCACCCCTACATTTTGCAATGAACTCGCCTGGATGACGTGGAAGGCACGTGATCAGGTGGAAGTGATATTTAACTGCTGTTGGAAAGTCTGAAGTCTGAAGAATCATTCTCTTTCATTTACTTCTTTGTGTGATGGGAAAGTCTGCGGATCTAAGCGACTTTGATAGAGGGCAGATTGTAATGGCTCGAAGGCTCGGAACAAGTATTTCCGAAACTGCACGACTCGTGGGTTGTTCGCAATCTACAGTTGTTAGTACTTATGCAAAGTGGATGAATGACGGTGAAACCAGCAGTAGACGACATGGTGTTGGACGCACACAGGCTATCAAAGAAAACGGTCGTCGGAGACTGTCTCGCATGGTGAAGCAAAACCGGAGACAGGTAGTGAATCAGCTGACAGCCCAATACATTGCAGGGCCAAGTAGAATAGTATCGGCGCACACTGTTCAGCGGACACTGTTGGAAACGTCTCACTCGTGTGTCTCTGCTGACCAAGCGTCATCGCCAACTGCGCCTGCGCTGGGCCCGGGAACATCGCAACTGGTCCATGGATCAAAAGGGGAGAGTTGCCTGGTCAGATGAATCACGGTTTGTCATTCATCACGCCGATGGTCGTGTCAGGATACGCCGTCTTCCAGGTGAACAGTTGCTCCCTCAATGTACAGTAGGTCATACACAGGCCGATGGTGGCGGTATTATGCTTTGGGGACGTTCTCTTGGGCGTCTCTGGGACCCATGGTTGTGGTAGAGCAGACCATGAATGCTACAGGGTATCTGAACATCATTGCAGACCAGTTGCACCCTTACATGGCCTCTGTTTTTCCAGCTGGAAATGGAATGTTCCAACAGGACAACGCCCCGTGTCACAAGGCTAAAATTATGTTGGAGTGGTTCCAGGAACATGATGCTGAATTCCAGTTAATGTCCTGGCCACCTAACTCACCGGATCTCAATCCGATAGAACACATTTGGGATGTCATGGGACGGCAGCTCAGAGTTCAATGACCACCAATTCGCAATATCTCGGATTTGCGTGACCGTTGCTTAAACATCTGGTACAATCTGTCTCCGGCCATCTACCAAGGACTTGTGGCATCCATGCCAAGGCGGGTTGAAGCTGTGTTGCGCGCCAAAGGTGGGCCAACTCGTTATTGACAGGTGGTCATAATGTTTTGGCTCTTGAGTGTATATCCCAATTACAAACTATTATGTATGTTTTGGAGACACCTGGAGCTCTCACATTAATGTAATGAATAAGTAAAATCGAATTAATATTATGTAAAAAATTAATAGTAAAAATACAACACTTTTCTTTATTTGTCTTTACATAAAGGATCTGTAAATATGTTGAACTATATTTTAGTTTTACTTTATGATATATTCACCTAAAAGAGAGAAAAGAAAACGTGGGTTTCCCCAGAACACAGACTTTATAACTCTAATTTTTTCATGATCAAAAAAAGTTTCAAGATCACCGGGCTAGTGCATTTGTTTGTTAATAGAAAGTTTGATAGTTCGAGCCCTCTCGGGTTTGTTATAATTAAAAATTTTGCTCCAAATCCTTCTCTTGTGAAAAGTTATTAAATCTCAAAAATTGACTACTTTTTGATCTCCCGAGTCGAGAATGGGGGGCGCAGTCGGCTAACGCATTCGGCTGTTAACCAAAATGTTGGTGGTTCGAGCCCATTCAGGGAAATTTTAATTAACTTTTGAGCAAAATGCTCTGCAGTGAAAAGTTATTATATCTCATACATATTGAATACTTTCTTCATCAGGAGAGCCTCCGTCGCGCAATCGGCTGGCGCGTTCGGCTTTTAACAAAAGATTCATCGTTCGAGTCCACCCGGGGCGGTGTAATTTAATTGTACGGAAAAAATCCTTCCGTTGTGAAAAGCTATTAAACCTTATAAAGGGAATACTTTCTTAATCAACAGAATTACACATCCATGGCACAGTCGGCTATCGTGTTGGGTTGTTAACCAAAATGTTGGTGGTTCGAACCCAAATGGAGGCGTTGTAATTAAATTTTGAGCCAAATGCTTCCTTTGCGAAAAGCTATTAAATCTCATAAAGTGTGACTACTTACTTGATCAGCAGAATCAAGCCTCCGTTCTCAATCGGCTAACGCGTTCGGCTGTTAACCGAAAGGATGGTTTTTCGAGCTCACCAAGTGGCGTTGTGATTTAAGTTTGCACCAAATGCGTTTGTTGTGAAAAGTTATTACACATCTCATAAATTGACTACATCAGTGTTTCTCAAAGTTTCAGTATTGGCGACCCAGTTTTCAACCATAATTTTTGTCACTATATGATAATAACGTATTGAATGCAATAATAATGCACTTTGACGCTAAAGCTACAATACGATTTTAATTATAAATCGTACAAATTAACAAGATACGTATTAAATTTTGTACATGTTGCTTTTAAGTTATATATATTTTATGTAATAAGATATAATTATTATGTTATTTTTCCTTTCTCTAATATTTAAATTGGAACAGATTGCAAAATGATATTCAAATAAGATTTATTTCCTCCATCATCCATTTCTTAAAGTACAAATATCATTAGAAAAATAGTTTAGTCTATGTTGCTCAACATATATGAAGAGTAATTGTGTTATTTTCAATATTTAATGAGAGAAGACTTCAAAATGTTTTAACCCGGGAGCACGAGCGCACTCAGTACCAACACTAATGGTCGCGCGGAGTGACTGATCACCCCAATTCTTTTTTATAATCATTTTTATTGTGCACGATAAAAATCGTAATTCCAGTGAATAATTTAAGAGAATGTATACTTACCTACTTCCAAGGACTTTCCAATTTTTCTTTGATTATTTGAGCAAAAAATTCGATCAAACTGAACTAAAATGCTTCAAAAAAATGTGCGTGATTTTAATAAAGGACACAAACGGTGTCGGGTTAAGCTTATTTTAGGCCCTGGGCACAGAAAATCTACGGGCTCTCTTGGCACTGTCGGATCCAAGGAGCGGCTCTGATCCGATTAAATCCAACTTATCAGGGTGCCCGCCCCAAACTCTCGATGGATAAACCTGCTCTGTGCCTCGCGTGAATGATCCCGCTTTAGAAGTGTATTCAATATAAAAATATGGATGTTAGTTCTAAAAAGAATTATGTAAAACGTTTTTCATTATGCTTTATACTTTTGAGAAAACTCATAAAATAAATATCGGCCAATAATCCATCAAAGTGCTATCCGTGATTTTCCAAATATAATAAATCTCTTTTACGTGAAAAAAAAGAGCAACAGAGAGAAATACATATCATTTACAACTTCCCTGAATGAAAATAGACACATAAGAGAGGGGACGGAAGTAACTATACCAATAAATTCGAAGGTCAATCAGATGATCTGAAAATGTATTCTACTGTCTGGGTGAAAAGGGAATTAAGTCTTTTTCTTACTACAGCTAATGTACAGTATTTCAATAATAATAACATGATGAAATTTTTCTTAGAATTTTATTTGATTCTGGGTCTGGGCTTTGTTTTTCTCTGAAAGAGTAGTATTTTAGGTTTAAAAAAGAAACATAATAAAAAAATCTCTCATCGTGGGATTACAGCAAATCGAGTGAGTGAGTGAATATTAACGTCCCACTGTTCAGCTACACGAGGGCTTTTGGGGACGGTCCGCGTAATTTTGAACCATGGTCAAGTGACGCGGACGACACCTAAGCTGGCACCTCCACTCTCCTAACTACCACACCACACCAACGGGAGGATTACAGCAAATCGAACAAAATGTTTTTTTTAATTTGGTTATAGGATCTTAGATAACTAAAATAAACGTGTTGAAGCTTTTATTTTCGATGACGTAATATCGCCAGATGATATGTATAAATTATATCAATGTAATGTGTGTTTTTTTATGTTAGAAAGTATTTTGTTTACTTAAATTCAGTAAATTAATTTCTTTAAAATTTTTTATTTTTCATATGCTCGCACCCCATTCGTAGGATTATCACGCCCCCACCCCCAGTGGGGCGCACCTCACAGTTTGAGAAACGCTGAACTACTTTTTTGATCAGCAGAATCAAGCATACCTGGTGATAACGGCTTTGCAATTTCGGCTGTTAACCGAAAGGTTGGTGGTTCTAGTCCACCTATCTGCATTGAATTCTGCCCCAAATGGTTCTTTTGTGAAAAGTTATAACATCTCATAATTTGACTTCTTTCTTGATCAGCAGGATCTAGCCTCCGTGGCATAATCGACTAGTTAATTGGTCTTTAAACAGTATTCCATATAGCCCAAGGGTCCACGAGGCATGCGAAGGAGTTTCACGATTCAAAAGTGCAAATAGCCTCCCATCCGGTATAGTGGTTATTGGAGCTGACTACGGCGCCGTAGGGACTGGTTTCGAATCCCGGAAAAGGCATGGATGTTCATGTTGTAATCCTTTCTTCTGTCTATGTTGCCTGCTCCCGTGTCATACATTGCGTGCTGCACGAGATTTGTAAATGTTAATGTTGGATCGAGCCCAACCAGGTATGCTGTACTTAAATTTTGAGCCAAATGCTTCTGTTGTGAAAAGTAATAAAATCTCATGTATTGACTACTTTCCTAATTAGCAGAATAGAGCCTGCGTGGCGCAATCGGCTAGCGCGTTCGGCTGTTAGCCGAAAGGTTGTTGGTTTGAGCTTACCCGGATGCGTGGTATTAATATTTTGCGCTAAATGCATTTGTTGTTAAAAGTTATTAAATCTCATAAATTTACTACTTTCTTGATCAGTAGAATCGAGCCTCCGAGGCGCAATGTTATAGAAAGGTTGGTGGTACGAGCCCACCCGAGGGCATCGTAATTAAATTTTGCGTCAAATGCTTCTGTTGTGAAAACTAATAAACTCTCATGTATTGACTACTTTCTTGATCAGCAGAATCGAGCCACCGTGGTGCAATCGGCTACCGGGCTTGGCTGTTAACCGAAAAGTTGTTGGTTCGAACCCTCCTGGGGGCGTTGTAATTAAGTTTTGTGCCAAATGCTTCTGTTGCGAAAAGTTATTGATTCTCATATATTGTGACTACTTTCTTGATCAGCAGAATCGAGCCACCGTTCGCAATAGCCTAGCGCGTTCGGCTGTTAACCGAAAGTTTGGCGGTTCAAGCCTACCCGGGGGTGTTGTATTTAATTTTTGTGCAAAATTCTACTGTTGTAAAAAGTTATAAATTTTCATAAATTGTCTACTTCCTGGAAAAGAAGAGTCGAGTCCCAAGGCGTATCAACCAGGGCATCTGGCTGTTACCGGAAAAGTTGCTGGCTAGAGTCCACTTGGGGGCGTTGGAATTAATTTTTACGCAAAATTCTTCTGTTGTTAAAATTTATAAATTCTCATAAATTGAGTCATTTTTGGAATAGAAAAGTCGAGCTTTCGAGGCTCTGTCGCCTATCGCGTTCGGCTGTTAACCGGAAGGTTGTTGGCTAGAGCCATCCGGGGGCGTTGTAATGAATTTTTGTGCCGATTGCTTATGTTGTGAAAAGTAATAAATTCTCATAAATTGAGCACTTTCTTGATTAGCAGAATAAAGCCACCGTTGGGCAATCTGCTACCGCACTGGTCTTCAAACTATGTTCCATGGAGTCCAAGGGTTCCACGAGGCATGTCCAGGGTTTTCATGAGTCAAGATATGAAATAGAGAAGAGAATTATACATGTAGAAGCACAATGGTTCCACGTTTTTTATGGGCTTAGTTGAAAATCCATTTCATTATTTTTTCAATAAAACAACCATTATGTATATTCCTGATATAAGAACAATTAGTGATTGAAATATTAACAGATTCTATGTTAAATTGCAGATGTGAATGAGAGTATCTTTATTTTTGGTTAAAATTTACATGGAATAAATCTAAATTTTAGTTCGAGTAAATCTTTAATTTCAGTTTGCAAATTCAAACAGAATACACAAGATCTCTCCCACAGCTATATAGATTTTAAGGACATTGAAAACTTTGTTGGATGCAGATAATTTAAATAAATCTAGACTTTTACAGTTCTTGTAAGAAAATGTGTCCCAGACATGTAAGACATGTCCCTTGTAAGAAATGTGTCCGAACGCGACATGTGTCCCAGTTACTAATGATGATGTAAATTTTGGTGACTCCTGGGGCTCATATTAATACAACGAATAAGTAAAATGAAAATTACATTATGTAAAAAAATTAATAGTGAATACATCACTATTAATTTGTCTTTACATAAAGTACCTGTAATATGTTGTTATTATTTAAATTTTATTTTTTTGTTCACCTAAAAGACAGAGAAAGAGTGGTGTTTCCTTAGAACAAGCACTTTAGAACTTTAAGTTTTTCACGAGTTAAAAAAGTCTTATAGAAACCTAGGCTAGCGGATTTGGTTGTTAATCGAAATTTTAGTGGTTCGAGCCCACCCAGGGTCGTTTTAAGTAAATTTCGCGCCAATTTTTCTTCTGTTGTGAAAAGTTATAAATTTTCACAAATTTATTATTTTTTTCTATAGCCTAATCGAGTCTCCATGGCGCAATCGGCTAGCACGTTCGGATGTTAACGGAAAGGATGGAGTCCCGAACCCACCCGGAGGCATTGTATTTAAAATTTTTAACAAATACTTTTGTTGTGAAAAGTAATAAATTCTTAAAAATTAACTACTTTTTTTTTATTAGCAAAATCGAGCTTTACGGTACAGTCGGTTTGCGCGTTCGTGTGTTAACCGAAAGGTTGGTGGCTCGAGCTATCCCAGGGGTGGATCTACCTGGAGCTCATGTTAATTTTAGTAGTGAGTAAAATCAAATCAATATTATATAAAAAATAATAGTATGTGCAACATTTTTCTTTATTTGTCTTTACATAAAGTAAATATAATATGTTGATCTATTTTAACTTTTACTTTATGATATACTCATCTAAAAGAGAAAGACAAAGAGTGGGGTTTTCCCAGAGCACACACGTTGTAACCTAAGTTTTCCATGAGCCAAATAAGTATGGACCACTGGGCTTTTGGTTGTTAACAATTTCGTGTGGAGTATAATCACAAAAGAGACCTTTGTTGAGCTGCAAACATTCCGTTTAGGGATTAATTTTTCAATAATACTTTTTAGTTCTGGGTTTGCTGGTCTAGAATAGGTCCTCTGAAGCATATCGAAAAGTCGAAAATAAAAGATTTAAAATAATAATCCATTTATTGAAAGGCAGCAAAACAAAATACATTCTGACATAATAAAAAATAAAATTCATATTCACACTGATATTACATACTGATAAATGTATCAGTACGCAGAAAGTTTTTGATAGTTTATTTATTCATACTTAATTAAAAACAAATTTAGTAATTACAAGTGACTTCCATTGGCTTGTCATATGCAAAATATAATACTTATCCTGATAATTTCTGCAGTTTATAATTAAAGTCGCATTGTAGCTTTAGCTTTGAAGTATATTATCAACAGCATAGTTGCATGAGGAGGGTGCGATGAAAATTATTACTTAAGATTGGTTCGGAAATATTGAAAGTTTGAGAAGCAATGGCTAACGCGTTTGATTATTAAATAAATGTCGACTGGGTTCTAAATGAGAAATTATAGTAAAATTTTTTGACTTGTATTTTATAAAACTGTTTTTTAATAAAGTTTCTTTTAAAGTAAATGTAAATAAAAGTAAAACATCTATTATTAAATCTAATTTGGTTTGTATTAATTCTAAGTTGTAAACAAATATTCTTGTAAACTATCTCCTTCCCCTCTTTCTTACGTACCTTCTGACGTATCTCCAATTAAATTTTTCTGCTTTCAGCAGCGTAATTGATTTAAAAACTTGTGAAGCACTAAAATTTTATAATTAGAAATTTGTGCCTTACGTCCATTATTTTTGATACATTTTTCTAATAAGTTTTGACATGCACATTCATATGTTTTTGCCAACTATGCATGCATCAAACTTTATTAACTCTTTCGATTTCTTTTTCAATTGCATCCTTTTCATCTTCCTTTAGTGTTTTTATATTTTCTGGTGTTTCGCTTGCTGAAATTGCCAATTTCTTCATTATTGTTGCTGGGATATTTTTTTTATCCTTCTATTTCTATGAGATTCAGCCACATGTTTTCCAAGTACTAGTAGTTCCTTCAGAAAAAGGTATCTTTGAATAGCTTGTTTTGATTCTATTTGCGTGAAAATAACATACGTATTTATTGAAGCCCAGTAATTGTTAAATAAACATGTAAAACTTCTACTACTTTTTTACAAGCATACGTGGCAGTTCATTTATGATATAATAATAAGTCTGTAATTAATTTAATGTATATGCATTAATATTATAAAGGGACTCATATATTTTCTCATTCACTTCCTCACGAATTATGAGATCTCCTGAACTATAAGGGATGCCGATTTGAAATTTAGTGGACACACACACACGCACGCGTTTCTATTGTAATGTAGAGATCCCCTGAGTATGGGTTTACTCTATCGATTGTCATATTTTTCAATTCTCCCGTACAAAGAATGAATATAAACTATTTACTGCTAGTTTTTTTTTTATGAATACTACTAATTATAATATATAAATTACTTTAATTTCTTTTTTTCCTCAACCTAAACTTGGTCATTTCCGATTAAAAACTAAATAATTAGGAAACTTTTAATCCTTCACACGATGATTGAAACTCACAAGGAATAAATAGTTTAGTTTTTCTCAAGGAGTTCCTACAGTAGTTAATACCTCATTTATCAATACGTTAGCAAAGATGTAATTTGTGAAGAAATTAGGGAGGGGGTATCAGAGATATGGGTGAATCAGACCAATAAGTAATAAAGTATGATGACATTGTTTTTTTTTGTTAACCCCTGAATTGCCGATTCAAAGTTACGTGATTCGCTTTTCGGCGACACCATATTTTATATAGAGACGGGTATGCTTTTTTTTGGACGAGGGGGGGGGGGAGAAAAAAAGCATAAATAAGCAAATTCATCTCTAAAATAAGTAAATCCTTCTCAAACACTGTTGAACTCCTTATATTACATTGCAAAATTTTCGGAATAGTTTTACTGATAGTAGAACAAAGAAACGGATCATATTTCGGAAAGATGTTTACACACGCCAAGGACAATTAACGCACTGTTTGGGCGAGACGTATATATACACCGACAAAGGATTCTACAAGTCCAAAAAAGTTATAAACTAGAGAAATATGCCTATATGAAGAATAGCTTGAAATAAAACATTATAATTAACTCCTTAACTACCGATTAATAGTTACTCTATTTGCTCCACAGTGCCACCTTTTTCCACATAGGCGCACGTATGTAGTGTATTTGTGGGAAAAGATGAGCAAATTTTTTTCTCTAAAGTAAGCTAATTCATTGTTAACACTGTCGTTGTCATTTTATTGTATTCCAAGGCCGTCGAACAAGTTTTAAATAGAGCAGCACAATGCAAAAAATCGTATTTTGGAAGGACGGATATATCCGTCCGGGCACTTAATGCATAGGTTGAGCCAGACGGCTATATACGTTGATGGCAGTTAAGGGGTTAAATCCTATAGAAGTTATCATAGTTTGATTTCCTGATATCAGATAGCACTGTGAAGCAATACAAGAGCTATTAGCTACTGACATCGTAATTTTGAACCGCAGTCAAGTACCAAGACAATCTTTCTTTAAGCCTCCACATCACGCCAAATGGGAAATATCATTAAATAAAAAATTGAAATATGCTGGTAGAGCCACGAAGGATAGGAAAGTTATATTAATTTCATTGAAACTTTAATTCCATTTTAAAAATTCCTCTCATAAATTCGATTAAATATTTTGTGCCTTGCCATTTGAGAAAAAAACCCTACTGGTTTTAAGAGGAACCATAACACAATATTTTTACTTCTGGCAAACAGTCTACAAATCAGTTTAGAGTTATGACATAAAAGAGTTGGATGAAATTCACCAAAAAGGAGTCCAAACCACATTATAGAATACAGAGCTTTCCTCTAAAATAAATAAAAAGACATACAGACCCAACATTTCAAAGGATATTTTTCTTTACCTACGACAAAGAATTCGATATTTTAAATCGAGTTATAGACTCTAGTGGTAAGTTTCTAAACAATGAAATATTGTGATTTTCTCTGTCTTCCAATATTTTTTTCCCTATTGACAAAAACAATCTCTGTGAAATCATGTCTATCATTCTATGTTTTGTGATTCTACGTCAAAATTCAAATGCTTTTTCTGTTTCTTACCTATGTTATTACCGTCATTGTGTGACAGTACATCGTTTTATTCCATATCTGTTAGGCTTAGCATGTTATTTGAGAAATCCTATATGGATGCATGATAAAACATTCTCTACATATATGAAAGTTATTTTGACAGTTTTTCGTAGTTCTCTTTTTGAGAAACTTTACGCCATTTTTTTTAATGGTATATATAGCTAAATTCTTTTTATGTTATTAAATAACGTTGAGTGATTAAATATTAAATAATATTTCAGAAATTGACTGATTTATTACAACTTAATATATTTGAAGTATTATCTCATGTTTTTACACGAATGATACAAAGAACATTGAGCAGACGATAATTATTTTAATTTGATGAAACTTTTTCTTCATGGAAAACTAAATTAAATAGAACGCGTATTCGAAATAGAAAAATGTTCGAATTATGTTTGAAAGTAATTACAACTATTTTATTGGATGAAGATGAAATAGAACCACAGATTGTGTGTGTGTCTTTAATAATATGCCATTTAAATACATATTTCGTAAAATACGTTTTGAAATTTGAATATCTTGAATGTGTGTGTTTGAATTCACAATGTATAAAAATGTATGTAAATTTATTGATTTGGTATGTAAAACAATCTAATTTCTGGACATATTCTTATAAAATATTTATGGAAATGGACTAATAAATATATCTTTATACACTCATGTCCATAAATTAAGGATAATGAAGTTCAGGCAAAGAAGGAGAAAGAAGCAAAACAAATTTGACTTATTTGTAAAGCCTATTTATTAAACAAAAGGTAAAGAGCAAAAAAGATGCTATATGTTTGACATAATTAATAAAAATTGCGATTTTTACTCCCTGGAGCAAATTTCAAAAAAGAACCTATTTACAAAGAACAGTATAACATGGTTAGTATGATGGTTAATACGGAGTATGTCTCCCGGACGATGCAATAGAGGCCTTACAACGCCTACGCATGCTGAGTATCCAATTATCAATCTGATCTTGGGGAATATTACACCACTCATCAAGCAATGCTCTCCGAAGTTCCGGTAGACAGGAGGGAGGGAGTTGACGGGCTGCAATTCGTCGGCCAAGCGTATTCCACACATACTCTATTGGATTCAAGTCCGGTGAGTATGCTGGCCAATCCATACGGGTGATATCCTCCGATTGAAGGCATTCGTCTACAGTGTTTGCACGGTGAGGATGGGCATTGTCATGCATAAACAGAAATTCAGCACCCATGGCGCCCCGAAACAAACGTACGTGTTGTTCCAGAATGACATCCCGATAGATGTGGCCTGTCATCGTTACATTCTGAACATGCAGGTCAGTTCTGGAACCAAGAATAATTCCTCCCCAAACGAGCCATCCTGCACCACCGTAACGGTGTCGTTGAATGGTGTTCTGTTGGTGGTAACGGGTACCTTGCGCTCTCCATATGAAAGTCAGGCGAGAATCAGACTGCAAACTAAACCTGGACTCGTCGGAAAACATCACACAAGACCACTGTTACGGTGTCCACAATGCATGCTCTCTACACCAGGTAAATCGCAGGCGACAGTGAGTTGCGGTAAGGGGAACACATCTGACAGGCCTACGAGCATATAGACCAATGTGTCCTAAGAGTCTGTACACGGTCTGCCTTGAAACTGTCGTACCGGTAGCTGAAGAGAGCTGACGAGATAGGTCTGATGCTGTGCTCCGTCTGTTTCTTTTGGCAGTAACTGCCCAATACCGGTCCTCATTCGGCATTGTAACTCGAGGGCGACCTGTGCTGTAACATCTTCTCACATTACCATCATCTTGGAATAGTTTCCAAAGCCTGGAGATGACACTCTGGGCGATTCCAAGTTCTTCGGATACTTCCAGCTGTGTACGTCTACATTGCAGTCGTCCGATAATTCTACCACGTAAAAAATCATCCAAATGCTTCCTTTGTGCCATAACTACGCGGTTATTGCACTGAAAGGCTTTTAAAGCGCTCGTGAACAATTTTACTTCTTTGCCACAATTTCTTATATACCCCTCTCTTACACTCTCGTCATTGTGACGTACTATCCGCGCCATCTGGTGGTTTCCTGTAATTTGCATATTCTTCTTCGAGGTGTGTGTGATAATTCTAAAGGTGAAATTTTTATTTTAGAGTTCAATTTCTGTGTGATTCTGAATTATCCTTAATTTATGGACATGAGTGTATTAAAACATTAATATCAGAAATTTACATTGATGTTTTTGATCATGTATTTTTATTTGCAATTGTTTAAAATGATATAAAAGATATCGCCGCAGTTAAAATGTGCACTTTTTTGAGATTTCGACAATTTGACTACAATGCCTAGTTTAATAACCAAAATTTTGTATAAAAAGAATGCTATGTGACTCTAAACATTATACGTTGAACTGTAATTGCTAAAAAAATATCCCATCCACATCAGCCAGAATATTGTCAAATAAAAATAGCTCAAAGTCTCGAACCTCCATGTTATACTTTTTGCCCATTTTCAGATATTGGTTTAACAACGACGATATAGAGTAATTCAATAATACATTGAACAAAATAACGAAAAGAAATTCAATCGAATAAAATATAAATAAAAATTATGTAGCTTAAAGTATTTTGCGTTCTAAGATATCATAAAAGGAATTATTAATATTTAAGAAAGTTTGAGTTTGCATATTTACGTAAAACTGGAAAAAAACGAGTAGAAAAGGAAAGAAAGAAAAAGTATTACTGTGGTATTTAAGGATTCAATCACAATAAAGATGAATAATCGGGAAAGATAAGAATATAATTTTACGAGTATATACCGTAAAATCCGGCCTATAACGCGCACTTTTAACACAAAAAATAAGATTAAAATTTACGCGTGTTTTGCGCGTTATACGCCGGGTATAAAAACGAGAGCTTTAAAAATAAAGGAAAGGTGTGTATAAAAAAACTTAAGACTTCTATGTAGCTCGAAATATTGTTTATTTAAAACATATGGCATTCCACATGAAATTAAAGATTTGTACTTCTAGAAATATATTATTTTTTCAAGAGCTTGGGATAATACCTGCCAAAATAAGGACCCTTTGTTTATGAGACATATATCTTTTAAAATTTTCAATAGAGCTTAGGTGTTTTACGTTCTTAAGGATAGTCGGAACCCCCTATCCTGCTAATGTTAAATTGAGCATTTTTATGTACCTTTTTCTCAGAAACTATTAAATGTACAGACTTAAACTTTATTCTGTATATTAATTAGACTTTTTTATTTTAAATGATTGAAAGCTTTTTTCAAATATATATTTTAATTTTTTCAAAAACATTCATCGCAACAGTATCACTATGAATTTTTTGAAAAATGTCATTTTTTTTCACCATAACTGACTTTTACAAAAATATTATGGGAATATTAATAAAAGCTCCGTGCAATATATATAGCTAGATATCAGTAATATTCAGTGAAGATTGCAAGTGCTTCCGTTGAATAGTTTCTGAGAAAAAGGTACACGCATTTTTAAAAACACCGTTTTGTGATAATTGCATTTTTATTATAAAATGTCACTTCATCAAAAAAATTATGAATTACAATCTGTATTTGCACTATTTTTTTAAATATTAGCTTATTCTCAATAACTTTTAGGACTTTTTACTTATTTCTTTTACTTAGATTTCTCAGAAAATACATATATAGCATTTTTCACTTTTAATCTATTGAGATATTTTATAGCATTTGCATCATTTTTCTCAAATTATGCATCAATTTTTGAAGAATTTTCTGTTATGATACATTGTGATTATAAATCATAAATACCATGTAAAAATGTGTCAATACATGAAAATATGACTTTGGTAATACATCATTATACGACATTTCGAAAAGTTTCATTAGTGTTTCATAAATTCACATGTAAACACAATTTCTTAAAGTATCAGAATTAAAAGGATTCTTAAAATATTACATAAATGGTATCCAAAACAACAACAAGAAAACTGATTTTATGTTTTTAAACATGAAATTTGTGTATTTTTTGGTATGTAACAAGTTTTGTGCAACGAAAAAGGGCATTGCATTTTGGGATATATTTATGTACCTTTTACTAAGAAACTATTTAAAACAAAGCTTCAAAATTTGTGTGTGCATTAAATTAATATTTATCTTTATACGGAAGGGAAATTTTTAAAAAAAATTGATCAGCCTGTTTAAAAATGTAATTTTTGCACAGTAGAATAATGAATTTTATAAAAATTTTCCTTTTCTATGTTACGACATCTGCTTTTTAGCTAAATGTCTGAGGAATATCTCAAAAATTTCACTTCAGTATACACAATATATATGAAATATAAAATAAAAAATTCCAGTTCATGCATACAATAAATTTGTAGAAAAAGAAGCCACAAATTAAAAAATATAATCTTTATACGACAGTAATACATGAATATATGACATTTCGAAAAGTTTCACTAGTGCTTTGTATATTCACATGTAAACACAATTTCTTAAAGTATCTGAATTAAAAAGTTTCTTTAAATATTACATAAATGATATCCAAAGCAACGAGAAAACTGTTTTTATGTTTTTAAACATGAAATTTATGTAATTTTATGTGTATAATAAGCTTTACAGGCAACGACAAAAATCATCCCATATCATCACATATATATGTGTACTTTTTCTCAGAAACTGTTAAATATTAAGACTTCTGATTTAGTCTGAATATTAATTAGACTTTAATATTTATGCTGAAGTGAGATATTTCAAATATATTGTTTAGTTTTTTCAAAATCTATACAATGTAAAAACATCACTATGAATTTCTTGAAAATTTTCATTTGTTTTTACAATAAATGCTGTATGTTAAAATATTTTGGGAAAATTTTTTAAAATCTCACTTTAGTATACTTAGTTATTAATCAGTTATGTTTCATTGAAATTTTATGAGCATTCTTTCATTATTTTCTGAGAAAAATGAGCATAAATTTTAATAAACACACATTTTGACAATAATGCATTTTCAACATGAAATGTCCCTTCATCACAAAAATAATAAATTACAACATATATTTGCCCCATTTTATTAAGCATTAGCATCATGTCAATATATTTTAAGTAAAATATTATACAAAAAAGTTTTAAAATTGTCAGAAAATACATACATAGCATTTTTCAGTTTTTGTTTAACGAGATATTTAGTAAAATTTACATCTATTATCACAAAATCTGTAAATTTTAGAAGAATTTGTAGCCTTTATGTATTACAAATATCAAAGTAGAGCAAATATCATCATAAATATAATGGGAAAAAATTTATCTATATGGTTTTTGTGTGCATTTGAAAAAACATGATTTTCCGTCATTTCGAAAGCTTTCATATGTGTTTTGTGTGTTCACATGCAAACATAAGTTTCTAAGACTTTTAAATTTCAAAAGTTTCTCTAAACTGTACACATGATTTCTTAAACAGCAAAAATAAAACTGTTTTTATGTTTTTAAACATATTTAGGTATTTTTATGTATTTAACCAGCTTCTTGCAACGACAAATGGTATTACACATCTGAATTTTTGTATGTACAATTCATTCAGAAACTTTTGAATATTTAAGTTTAAAAACTTGTCTGTACAGTAAAGTAACATTTATATTTATACTAAAGTGATATTTTTTAAAAAAAATTTAGTTTTTTTAAAAACAGACTTTTATTTATCATCACTGAATTTACTCAAGGTTGTTTGTTTTTTGACACGTGCTCTTAGCTAAATGTTTTTTTTTGTTGTAATATTTTCAAAATATCACTTCAGTATCCACAAGAATGCATAAGGAATATATAATGTAAATTTGCAGCTTTTTTTTCACATACAGTAAATTTAGAAATTTTTATTTTTTTAAAAAGTAATTTTAAAATTATAAATTATGAAAATAGTAGTTTTGAAAAAAATCATACCTTGTGAAAGTAAATTTTTAAATACTAAGAAATAATACTTTAAAACACTTGGAAACATGTTGTAACTCGAAATTCCGCCACCAAACTAATACAGTTAATCGAACAGTCAACTGTTATCTAAAGTTAATTGCGTTTGAATAAACAAAAAGAAGGCTTTGCAATTGTTTCAGGATATTTAAAAGGCAAATATCTGTCAAAAGGGGGCGTGGCCCGCCAGTTGATGATTTTTTAAAAGTCATTTTGACATAGTTCTAATTGAAAATATGGCATAAATGTTATATCCCTAGAAAAGTAATGAAATACAGATTTCAGAAATATCAAAAACTCAAAATCGATCATTTCATGATTTTTACCCTACTGACTTTCCTTAATAAAAATAATTTAATTATTCTGTAGAACTACAAAAATAACTCTTTAGTTCAAAAGTTTTTTTTCCTTCTTAATTTAAGTAATACATGATTTTTGAGAACTCATAATACATACTTATGTTTAGGTACCATTTTTTAAAAAAGTATCTTTTTATGCAAAATATTTTTTACACATATATAAAACAATACACAAAATACAGTGAACCTATGTTTTTAGTGAAAATTTAGTATAGTTTCTTTAAAAAACTTTGAAATTTGAATATTTCTATTTTTCTGCTTTTTTTAATGCATAAAACCATTTTTAAAAATTTAGGCACTATTTTAATAGAAAAAAATTAGGTTCACTATATACATAGGCATCTTGTATAGAAGTATAAAAAATCTGGAATCTTATAGTGCAATAGTTTTTTTTAAAAATGTACCTAAATGCAAAAAAAAAATATTCTTTTGTGAGAAAAAATGAAAAAACTAAGGGTCAAAAGGGGCGTGGTCATTTGTTTATATTTTTATTTTTAATATTTTAGGGCTATTTTATCAACAAACATATAAGTATTATACATTTTTAGGTTCAGAAAAATATGCACTATTTTTTAGAACTAAAATTGAAAAATCGATTTTTTGAAAGTATATGATGTCCTGGTTGCCTTAAAAACATAAAAGCACTGCACTCGTACATTTCAGGTTTCTTCGTTAAAAAAAGGGGGTGCGCGTTATATGCCGGATTTTACGGTATACATATACAGTCGACTTTCGATAATTCGAAGTTGGAGGGCCAATGGAAAACTTCGAATTATCCAGAATTCGAATTATTAAGACGGTAGGAAAAACTCCCAAAATACATGATGTGATTTTTCTAGAAAAATGAAGAATTTGATGCTGGTGCGCTGCTTTAAAAACGACATTTCAAAATCCTACGAATGGAAATTTGCTTTGTCAGAAATGATCTGCAGCTGACACCGTCAGTACCAGAAACGAATTCCAAATGGCTGAGTGTTTCGTGTTTAGTGCTGCCAACCTCCGAAAGCTATATTTCCCTTCCGACGTACACCTGTATGAATGTAGGTGACCACATTCCGGAAACATCTCTTCGTGTTAATTGCAAATTTCAAATATGTTTCCTTACTTCAAAACTCCACAATCGAGTGAGTTTCTTTTATTTTCGATAGAATGCATTCTCTAAAATTTGTTAAAATGTTTCTAAAAAACAAGTTAAAGAAAATATTCTGATAAATTTTTATGGTACAGTTCGAAATATCTTGTGATGAAAATATTAATACAGTAGAACGTCGTTTATCCGAACGTTTATTATCCGGAGCGTCAAATAGCCGAACCAAAGTCCGGATACGTTTTCGAACAGTACAATGGTCAACAGTTGTTTCGCGTGAGACCAAAAGTAACGGGAAACCCCAAAGTGAGGGATATTTGGGGAATTTCAGTTGTGTGGTTTGGTAAACATCTGCGCGGAATATTAGGTCAGTTTGTGAGGGGGTGTATACGTGATCTTTTGTTGAGTTTTGTTGATGTAGAAACCTGGATAGCATGCGATGCAGAAGACTGTGGATTTCAAATACTAAATAATGACGAGATAGTGACTTCCGTGCAAGAAGAATCCGACCCTGTCGACGATGAAACGGATGAAGACGAGGACAACAACATCGAAAGTATCAAAGGTCCATCAAATGGTGACGCTTTTCTGCGTTAGAGACAGCTATGGAGTGGTAAGAACAACAATCAGAGTGCTGTCCTACTTAACTACTGCTGCTCAAGAGAATCAGAGACCTTTGAGCTAAAAAAGAAGGTTTACAATGGTACAGCGAAAAATAAATGATTATTTTTCACAATAAAGGTAAAATGGTGACATTTTACACCTATTTTGCTTTATCTTCAAGCATGTTTCTTGCATGTGATGATTTTCAACATTCATATAGTGTCCGGTTTCTTATACTGCATGGATCGCATTCGGTTTTCGGTTAACCGAACAATTGCGTATCCGAACGGTGTTCGGTCCCAATTGATTAGGATAAACGACGTTCTACTGTAAATTTTTATGGTACAATTCGAAATATCTTGTGATAAAAATATTAATATATGAAAAGTATTTATGACCTTTAAAATATTTTATGAATAAAAAATATCCATGCAAAAATGTGCAGAAATAATTCTATTTATCTATGTCAAAATAGTTTATGCTTTATATTCATCAATTATTACATAATTAATTAATATAATAATTCATTTAATTTTTACTGCTGTTGTCGATAATTTTTTGATCACATTAAATTTATGATTTTACTTTTTGTAATATTTAATTTTATATGAAAAAAATAAATTGTTATCTTACCTCTTCGTGAAACTATACTTTAAGAATTATTCAATAAAATTAATACTTCAAATAAAATTATTGCTATATTTTCTGTAAGAAAACTTTTTGTAATGAAAAAAAAACAAAAACAAATCATAAAATATTTTAAAATGGTTTAAAAAAGTTCAACAAATTTGCAAAATTCAATGTAACATTCTAAGCAAATTTCTACCTCATAGCTTACAAAAGGTTGTCCTATTGACCGAGATGATCTTATTAAACATGTCTGAGAAGAAATCGTTAATTCAGAAGTCAATTCCTTGCAATCAACCGCTTTTAAAGGGCGTGTGTTTTATTCGTCATCATTTCATTCATTCAAATATTAGTTAAAATTCTGCACTTTGATATCAATTACTACTTCAAAGAATTATTTTAACAGATAGTTTCAAAGTTTCAATCCTTTCATTGAATATATAGATTCTATCTATTTTAAGACAGGTTTTTTAATACATTTATTTCGTAAACTTTTGACTGCTTTTGGAACTACGAGCAATCTATCTCTCTGCCTCATACTCAAAATAAAAACAGGTTAACTTATTTAAAAGAAATTAATGAATTATATACTCGCTTGGAAGGAGTTGCACAATGCTGGAGTGGATATCTTCATGAAAAATATAATATTATATGAAAATAAGAAATGCCGTGGGTAGCCTAGTGGTTAGAGCATCGGACGCCAGACCGGAAGGCCTGGATTCGATGCCCGATGCCACCAAATGTTCTCCGAGTACACACGGAGTACATGCTCGTTAAATCTGTGGTCATAGAAACATGAAATTTGGAAATTGTCTTTCACAGAGGGTGTACATGCCCAATAGGAAAGAATTTTTCGAAAATCAACCCTGAAGAGGGTGAAAGGGAGTGTCAGTGGAAGTGCCGCGGTTGAAGTCACGGGTGGCTTCCAATAATATAAATAATATATTTTTTCGATAAATAAAAAAAAGCTCTAGATTCATTGATTTTTGAATAAATTTAGATAAAGATAGTGTAGATGTGTGGAATGAGTTGAAGAGGCTTGAACGTAAGAGAAAGGGTATAAAACTTTCACACACACACACACACACACACACACACACACACACACACACACACACACACACAACACACACACACACACACACACACACACACACACCACACACACACAACACACACACACACACACACCACACACACACACACACACACACACACACACACACACACACACACACACACACACAACACACACACACACACACACACACACACACACACACACACACACACACACACACACACACACACACACACTGAATTTTAATAGGGGTCTGATTTAATGAGTTTTATATTGTTACTTGCATTTTTTCTTCTAAGTTGATTATTGTTACATTTACTTTATCGAGGCCTGCTTTTGTTAATCATTTCTAAGTTAGAATCTTTCTAAAAAATAAAGTAAAAAAAAATTTTGTTTTCTTGTTCATTTTGCGTGGGTGTCTGCTTTCTTCATTTTGAACTTTTTGCCTTTTTAAGATAGTTTAATATAGGTCCAAACTTCCTAAAGGAACTCATAAAAGCAAATATTCAATGTGTAGCAAAAAATATATTAGTAATTAATTTGATGACATATGTTTTTTTTACTATATTTTGTATTTATTGTGTATTTTTATTGCAAAGGAGGGAAATGTTTCGAGAGTTCTCCTTTTTTCAAAAATAGATCAACTTTCATTGAAGTTAGCACATTATGAAGCTATAAATGAAATACTTTCTCCATTTTTTTTAGAATATTTAATATAATTTTCAAGCAAACTCACTTCAGATGTTCTGAAATTTTGTGTAAATCAAAAATCAATTTTGATCAAGTTTTCTTCAATACTAAATGAAAGTTATATGAAATCAAGTTTTCCCTATTAGGCTTTTAAGTTGATTTCTTAAAAACAGGAAATACTTTTTGAATTGTCTTTTTCAAATGATCTTAAAATGTGTTTGTATCTGTTTTATATGTTTCTTAATAATATTCTTGCTAAATTGAAAAAATTCTTTGTTATAAGATATTTTCGAAATTGCATTTCTACCTTGTGTTTGAAATGTGCTTTTAAAAGTATATGAAGTAATTTGTTTTTGATTGAAGCAAAAATGTTCTTGAAAAAAATTAAGAATTAATTTTTTTCCATACAAATATAAAAGTCGTTTCGCTTTACTTATCAGAAGTACTTTAAGATTCAAAACATTATCAGAAGAATTTAAGAAGTTAACAATAATTTTACAGAAAATTGCTTAGTTTTATACTTTATCTTGTTTGAATAGAATTAAAAACAGATAAGAAAATTTAATGATAAATTTGTATTTCGCTCTTTTTTTGCATTTTAATGGTGAGGTGTATTCAATGAAAGTAAATCGTACTCCAGCTCATATACATTTTAAGTTTAACAAAATATAAATGAAAAAACTAGGAGAATCAATTTACATATAGTTAAAAAAAGAATTTCAGAATTTCACATGAAAATTAAAAACAAATTCTTTCAGTAATATTTTAGCCTATACTATCATTTTGCTTATTTCATACTTGTATGTGATATTGAGGAATTATATCACGCCTAGAGCTAGTATACATTAATATTTAAATATAGACATGGCATCATAGGGAAAAATATGAAAATGAATAAAAGATATTGCGTTATATGACTATAACTAAGCACCTTAGTTGCGGTTAACCCTAGGATTAGGATTAATCCTAATCCTAGGGTCTAATCTAAGTCTTTCTCTCGAAGTCCGCTAGGTGTGTTATTGGATCCGTCCGTTATACACATATAAATTCAATGGCACACACAACAGTCTATTGGAGGGTCAAGGCCTACTGCTCCCATCTTTGTTTTCATGACCTAGGGATCTGAGGTGCATGAGCAGATGTTTCGGTCAGGTGGTCAGTCTGAGGCGAAAACCCCAGTGTTTAGCTTCTAACCAAGCTTGGTAGTCATTTATCGTCCCACTGAAGACTGACCCACTGAAGAGATGAAATTCTGTGTCGACCTTGCCCAGCCAGGGGTTCCAAACTCGGATATATATATATATATATATATATATATATATATATATATATATATACATATATATATATATATATATATATATACACAAGGGGTGATCAAATGAAAAGGTACGAAACGACACGGTGAGTACAAATATAGACTTTATTCAAAATATACACCATAGGCCTGAGCACAACGATCCCACTGATGAACAAGCCGCAGGATTCCTTGTTCCCAGAATTCCTGTGGCTGTGACGAGACCCAGTCCTTCACAGTGTCCTTGAGTACGTCGTCCGAGTTGAAGCGCTTTCCTTTCAGGTGTTTCTTCAGTGGACCAAACACATGGAAATCGCAGGGTGACATGTCCGGACTGTAGGATGGATGGTCCAACGTCTCCCATTGGAACTTGTCCAGTTCCATTTATGTGACTCTGGAGACGTGTGGACGCGCGTTATCATGGAGCAGAACCACACCCTCCGTGAGCAGCCCCGGTCTTTTGTTCTTGATGGACCTGCGTAGGCGTCGGAGTGTCTCACAGTACACATCGGAGTTAATGATTTTTCTGTGCTCGAGTAATTCTGTGCTCCCATCATTTGGACGCCGCTTTTTATAAGAGCCTTTGCTCTCTCCTGCGCATGCGGGCACCCGCGCATGATCCGATCCCAGTCAGAGTCTCCAATGGCATCCCGAGATGTCTCGCTACATTCTCCCTTGGCGGAATATGCAAATATTTAACTGTTTCATTTTTATGTCGTTTCGTAACTTTTCATTTGATCACCCCTTGTATATATATATAAATATATAAATAGTAAATGCGGTGTATATATATATATATATATATATATATACCGCATTTACTTGAATCTAAGCCACCATCAATTCTAAGCTGCACCCCCATTCTCTATAAGTTTTTGAGAACAAATAAATAATTGTGAATATATTTCAGATATCCGATCAACTATATCCGATAGTTCAGAAATTTATAAAAAAAGGGGTGAAAAATAATAAGTATTTAATAATTAATTTATTTTTACAGTATTTAAAAGCTTTCAAATACATACAAGAACCTATAATTACTCTAACCGTCAAAGTCATGTTTCAAAAATAATTCGTCTCTCCCATTGTCACAGCCGACTTTGGTATTCGTGCCGTCGTCACCAATTTCCCTGAGGGTGTCGTCTTCAGTGCCATTCAATGCATTTGTTATCAAACATTTTTAAAATAATGTATTATAAAAGAATGTAAAATAATTATTAAAGACTGTTGAGATCTTTTACAAGAGAAGTTATATCATTTTGTTTACGCAATCGACGTATATTCGTTTCATGTGTGTCAAAGTTTCAGTGGCCGCTGCTCTGTTTCCGTTTTTTCCTGCATATAAAATTGCCCCTCTTTTAATACTTGCATCATAGTAAACTCGTTTTGATGCTATTATCGATAGCTTTGATGTTTAGGTGATTAAAAGAAAGCGTATGCAAAAAAAAAAAAAAAAAAAAATCCCTAAATATACGTGGAGACAACCATGTTTAGGATAGAACGAATACTAGAAATAAAATGTGCGGAATAGGATAAGCCTTCTATGCACGTGGCCAGAATGGACGGTTGCATTTCTCTTTTTGGAAATTCAATTTCCCCCATCCAACAAATGTTTTTCTTTCGACTCTAAGCCGCACCTGATTTTCAGTATCTTTAACACTGAAAAAATAGTACGACATAGAATCGTGTATATACGGTATATACACTGGTGTGCAAAAATTAAGGACGAAGTCGAAAAATTAGCATATCAGCTGAACGAAGAGGCAGAGCGGACAGAAAGACCAATCAGGAGATTAAGTGAGGTGATGTACGGTAGCACATGCGCAGATATGCAGGTAGACGTAATGGGGGAGTGTCTGAGTAGTAAAGCATGTTGTCGGTGTAAGATTAGTATTTCTGGCAAAGAGATTGCACACCGTATAGCAGTTAAAATCACACCGAGTTGCTGCCTCAGCGAGAAATGGCGAATAATCAATCTGTTAGACGACATCTGGATGCTTTTACCCGAGGTCGAATCATTGGGAAGTTGGAGGAAGGTCGCAGTGGGACAAGTGTGGCTGCAGAGTTCGGAATTGCTCACAGCATCGTTTCACGACTTTGGAGACAATTTCAAACTACAGGAACAGCTATCCGGGGGTTCAGTAGTGGTCGTCCACGAGGAACCACACCCGCAGATGACCGGTATATTGCCTTACAGGCCAGAAGAAACAGGCGGCAGACAGCGGGAGAAATCGCTAGACACACGACTAGACGACCGATATCGCGTTTTACCTTTACCAGAAGACTGTACGGTGGTGGTCTGTTTGCACGATGCCCTGTACGGTGTGTACCTCTAACGCCTGTCCATCGGAGAAGACGTTCTCTGTGGTGCCGGGAACACCGGAATTGGAGAGACAATGAATGGGGACGAGTACTCTTTACAGATGAGAGCAGATTCAGTCTGAGTAGCGATTCTCATCGCATACTCATCTGGAGAGAGCGGGGAAGCCGCAATCATCCCTCGAACATCATTGAAAGGGACAGGTATGGAGGTGGCGGTGTTCTCGTTTGGGGAGGCATCATGCTTGGTAGTCGTACAGACCTTCACATCTCCGACGCAGGTTCAGTCAATGGGACCCCTTATTGTAACGAGATTCTTCTTCCATATGTGCGTCTTTTTAGAGGCGCTATGGGTCCGCAGTTCCTTTTCATGGACGACAATGCACCATGTCATCGCACAGTAGCTGCCGAACAGCTCTTAGAGAGTGAGGATATTGAACGTATGGATTGGCCGGCATGATCTCCGGATCTCAATCCCATCGAGCATGTATGGGATTTTCTAGGCAGACGCTTGGCAGCTCGTACCTTACCACCAGTAACGATTCCGGAGCTTCGATTGGCGCTGCAAGACGAATGGGCAGCAATGCCTCAACAACTCATTGACACCCTCATTCTCAGCATGGGCAGACGCTGTGAAACCTGCCTAGCAGTCAGGGGAGATCATATCCCCTACTAAAGACCGGATATTTCTTGCTGGACACCCATCACAGGGATGTTTCGGCCTTCAGTCGCATTGCGCTCCATGCTACTTTTTCAATAAAGCTTCTTTTTTTATCCCTCTGATTTCTCTTTTAGTAAGTGTTGCTTACATTACTCATGTCCTTACGTATTGGGGATCTTACGGTATTAAATGTGTTGATTTGGAATGCTTTTGTACAAAGTTATATTGAAAAAACCGTCTCGTCCTTAATTTTTGCACACCAGTGTATATAACCCACAGACATAATGTGTGGGGTAGTATAATTTATTTAAAAAAAAAGCTGTTCTGTGTCCGTCGTATCTCAGCCGCGACTGTAGAGAAAATGATTGGCCGATCTACACACACATTGGATTGGTAGAACGTCCAAGACATTTGAATGAACAGTGCGGTTGCAAGGATATCTGCATGCATAGTCCAACGCATCTGCTCGCAAGCTTTTAAACCCATAGCCCAATTTTGGACTGCAGTTACAACATGTGCAAGAGGATCTTGAGTGTCCCTTATCAACCAGAGCTATGATCCGTTCATTGCATTTATGACGTTTATTAAGAAGATTGACATCGACAACGACGTTTCCGTTTGCAGGAATGTGGGCTAGATCTGACAAGGGGAAAGTACGACTAAGGAAATTCATTTCAGAACGATACTTGGTATAATAGTAGTACTCCATTAGGGTGTTCAACCCTCAATGTATAATCGCCGAATGGCCAGTCAATTTGGAGAAAATAGCCTTCGAAATTCATGCTTAGCTTTTATACAATTAAGTTTTAAATATTACCAGATTACCAGTGACCGAATGGCACAGTTGTAAAAGCCTCGGCTTTCTATGCAAAGGGACTCGGTTCTAATCACGCGATCAGTTTTTTCCCCCAGTTCATTTAATTATTTTTTTTAATTAAATAAATTTATATATTAAAAATGATATTTTCTGTAATTATTTTGTACTTTATAAAGTAAAATAATTACTGTAGTTATATAAATATTTATATATTATATTTTGTAAATATATTTTTTATATTAATAAATAATAGTTATAATAAATATATATAATAAATATAAAATGATATTTTATTTAAAAGTTAGTTACAAATAGATTTATAATGTGAAATACAATTTTATAATTTAAAAAAATAATTAAAATAATTGGAAAAAAAAGTTGATCGCGTGACTCGAACCCTATCCGCAAATTAAATAAACTTATTTAAAAAGGACTTATTAAATATTTATAATTATAAAATAATTAAATTAATATATAAAAAAGACATATTTTTTCAGTATATTATTTATAAAATAATTAATTCAATAATAATATTTATAATATATAATATTTTATATATATAATGTATTGTATCTCACATTATAAAACTATTTGTAACTAATTATTATATAAAATATCATTTACTATTTATTATATATTTTATTTTAAATATTATTTATTAATATTAAAATATATTTATAAAATATAATATAAATATTTATATAATTACAGTATTTATTTTACTTCATAAAATACAAAATAATTACATAAAATATCATTTAATATTTAATAAATAAATTTATTTAATTTTAAAAATAATTAAATGAATTGAAAAAAAAAACGAACACTCGTTTTGAACCTAAGTAGAAAGCCGATGCTTTGACAACTGTGCCATTTGATCACTGGTAATATTTAAAACTTAATTGTATAAAAGTTAAGCATGAATTTCGAAGGCTATTTTTTCCCGAATTGACTGGCCATTCGGCGCTAATACATTGAGGGTTTAACACCCTAATGGAATACTACTATTATACCGAGTCTCGTCCCAAAATGAATTTCTTTAGTCGTGCCCTCCCCTTGTGAGTGTAAGACAGAAAGGCATAAAGTCGGCTCTTGCTACTCTTGTCGCGTTTCTTTTCCATAAGGATAATCACTTCGTACGAGTTGGGAATTGATTTAGTAACAGGTCCCATCGATTATCATATCGCGACACCGTACGGTATCCTGATTTGGGACACCATCGCTACTTCGATAGCCTGTTATCTCTGATATGTATTGAGGGCGCTAATTCGGCCCACTGAAATGTAGATAAAGTTTGTTGCTAGTAGCACTACCCTATATTTAGGTCGCATTCAATATTATTTACCAACATGATAATGCTCAAGAGTACACGATTCACATCAGCCAAGTCCTGCAAGGTTTCCACTGATTCCCTTATCTCTGATGCCCACTTATCTTTTACACATCGAACATCAAACATATGAGAGGCATGATTGGTCTTCTCCTGCAATGCTGAAGATGAGTCAATGCAAATGGTTGAGAATGAGTGGGTGCCCATTCCTTAGGGACATTCATGACTATGTCAGATGGTATGAAGTAACAAGCAGTAACAACCTCCTGACCACCTGGTGTTGCCACTCACTGTATTGTTGTATCTTGTTGAAATAAATATTTTCTCTCATTAAGTGGTACCTCTTGCTGTTTGACGATTTTTCATCACTTCTATGTGCTCCTTTGTGGTGATGCATTTTTTGTTTTCTCGAAGTGTATATAAACTCCAAAGATCAATTTAGAATTATTATTTTATGGCGCACGCACCGCACGCACGCACGCACGCACGCACCACGCACGCCACGCACGCACGCACGCACGCACGCACACACGCACGCACACGCACGCACCACGCACGCAACGCACGCACACGCACGCACACACACACACACACACACACCACACACACACCACACACACACACACACACACACACACACACACACACACACACACACACACACACAATTTACGAATTTTTTTAGGGCAACGTTCACATGTCTGCAATAAAAAATGAAAAACAAGCATTCAAACAAAATTTAGAAAAACAAAGTATTAAATTAATATTAAGTCCGAAAAGTTGGCATAAGAGTAAATAAGAGCTAATAAGTTTTGTAAACGAACTTAGAATTCTGAGAATATGAACTAAATCCTACATGATCTTTTGTATGTAAAAAATATAATTTTTTAGATTGTTAGAACTTTTCGCTTTTATTGAAGAAAAATTTTAATTTAATATCTCTTTATGGCTTATTAAAATAATCTACGTAGCTTCACCACTTGATTCTGAAATCTTAAAACATTACAATAAATTAAAATACGTTTTATTTTGTTGAAAATTATTTTTTATTAACGGTTAATTACCACGGCCTTGTGAAAAAATATTTCAAATTGTACTATGAAGAAAAAATTGTACAAAACCCAAGTCTTTACCTTTGGCTAAAAATTCTCATTAGATAAAAATACACGTGAGCATATTGGCTTGATGATCCGGATATTCTATTTCTAGAAGTCTCATCCATACAGAACTTATCGATAAAATAATCTCAGTTCTTAGATAAATAATTCTCCTCTCTAAGCATTTTCGACTTGCTGAAAGGGGGAAAAATCCCTAAGTGATACCCAGACCAAACAATTTCTTTTCGAGAAGTAGTAGATAGTTATTCCAAATCCATTCATAGTTCTGAGGTACTACAGTCTATGAAGAGAAAAATTTGTTGAGAGGAATCACGAACTAATGGGATAAATGCAGGGATTTGCTGTCATGGTGGATTTCCTCAGAAAAGATGACTATTGTCGCCCATATATTAGGGAAGAACTCGTAATTGTTGTAGGCGGGCTGATAAATATTGAGGTTTAGTAGGGAAAAAGTCTGTATTTTTTCCGATACGTTGTTCTTTCTTATTTTATCATGCTTTTGCGAAGATGTTCTGTACGGCTGAAGAAACAATAACATAATATTTAGGTTATTGACATTTAACTATAGTGAAGATTTGGAAAATTATTTTTTACCTAATAGTAGCTTTCTTATGTCAAGAGATGTAATAAAAATACAATAAAATCTTTAGTAATAATAATATATCTGTTTTTATCTTAAGTAAAAAACTGACTGCTAACGAGATTTAAATACCGTATATTTCGGCGTATTAGCTGAGAATTTTTGGAATTTTGTTTTTGGTGAAAGTAAGGGTGTAGGCTTTTATAGGGGAATCCTCTAATCTCAGGGAAAACGATTATTTTAACATTTTCCGTAAGCTATGTGTAAGTAAATTTAATATTTTAACTTTCCGAATAGTGTGTATTTAAAACTAACATTTACTCATTTTGATGTCTGAATGCATTTGATCACCATGCAGAGAGATTTTTCTCCACGGCATGAAACATAGATCGAAGATCACGTGCTCTGTACGAATTTCTCTTCCCGCTCATTCCCATAAAAATGGAGCAGAAAGTATGGTTAGTTCTAATAATGTACAAGGTAACAAATGAGTGAAAAAATGCATTAGTTTCAGAGAGAGGGTTACCAGAAATAAAACTATAGTAGTTGGAGTTTTAGTTTGCTGTAATGTCAGCTTGGTAGCTTAGAGGTAAGGCGCTGAATTCTTAAGCCGAAGTTTGTGTATTCGATCCCGGCTAAAGTAAATAGGTTTTATATGGATGCAAAAATCATTGGCATGAATATTATTTGATTATGTGGCATGTAAAAAAACTCCTTTGAGTATCAATTTGGCTGTGGTACTCTCGGCAAAATTAAATAACGTAGTGATTCTCAAACTTGCAATATTTGTGACCCAATTTTCAATCATAATTTTCACCGCTCCTTCCTTCATACTATAACAATATATTGAGTTCAAAAATAGTATACTTTGACGTAAAGATACCCTCAGCTCACTTCTTTTGATAGGTGTCACATGAGTGTATATCTTTTCCTTTTACTTTTTTTTTTCCCTTCCGATATTATTTCTTATTTTCGATCTTTTTTCATTTTTTTTTTTTTTTTCTCTAGACCACAGATATTAAAACAATGTTTCGCAGTATAGCCAAATCGTTTGCGAAAAAAAAAATCACTCACTACTACTTGACGTAAAGATACATATGTATAAATCGTATAAATTATCATGTAATTAAATTTCATATATAATATTTTGACATACCCATAGGGTCACTGGTAATTATTGAACTTGTTCTTAACGTAGTATTGTTAAATTAATTATCAAATACATTATCCAGTATTGATACATTTATAAGAGTATTTTATTTTTTTATTATGTCAAAATGTATTTTGTTTTGCTTCCTTTCAGAAATTTTTTAGTTTTTTAAATAATCTTTTGTTTTTGGATTTTAGATATACTTGCGCCCCCCATGTAGGGGTATCACGTATCTTCCCTAGGGGTTTAAGAAACGCTTAAATAACGGAAATATTTAGCATCTGACGAGAGCTTGAATTAAAAATTAATACTTGTCAAAACTTGTTAGCAAGAGCCCCCACTAAATGGTGTCATCAGTGAAATGACTCTCACAATTGAGGGTATGCCGTGTCTGTAAAGGCTTAATTGCTAGTATACAGCCCATTTGAAAAAAAAAAAGGAACGAGCCTTACAGTAGTCGCATACGATGTGTAACATCTGACATGTTATCGTTGTAAATTCGCAATAGCAGCTTAAATCCTGAAAAAAATGAATCGAGTATGATTGGAAATAATTTTCTATGGAATAAATATATCTTTAATGAAAATTTTATTTAATTAACACAAGGAGTAATGCAATTTTTTATCAAAAATAATTATTCTTGTTCAATTTGGGGAAGAGCGGTAATGATAATTTATGATAAATAAAATATGACACATATACTTGTGTTTTCAAAGTATTTAAAAACCGTTCTCAAAAATAGCGTCAATAACAGTACCACTGATAGTTGTCGAAACATTTCGATTTGTGTTCATTTCAAGCTTGAGTTCCTCATTCAAAAAAGCTATGAGTGGTTCGGCTTCTAGCAAACTGAAGTTAACTTTAAAATCACCACTCAAAATCATGGGAAGCGAGTGATAGTTTTTTTTTAAAAAAGAGCAGAACCACCTTCAGTATATGGTAAAAGTAAAAAATGCAGGAAATCTTTATTTTTTTGAACCGTTTGATTCGGAGAAATGCATACGACCACCGAAATCACTGTTTGACCAGTTTCAAATAAGCATTTTGCCGCACATATGTCCCCAATATCTTGACTAACAATACCCAGTCCCCTTGTTTGACGATAAGTAATATCCATATGAGGAGAGCTACAACATGTGAGGTGTTCTGTTTGCGATAGATAGCAACACCAGCTGCTCTATGGCCCGGTCGTTTAAATTGTACGCATCAATCGAAGTCAGGTATCGAAACACGTTCGTCATTGTCTAACCACGCCTCCGCCTAAAGGACATAGCTTCTTCTCTGATTCTAAAGTGAGAAAACAAAAACAAAGATCCCACGGCCTAGACCGCAAGGGGTGGGGGATGGGGGCGGAGCCCCTCCCGAATGAAGGAGAAAAAATGGAACTTCACTCCAAGGGTAGCGAAGAGACACCACCAAGCGCGCTGATTGGACAAATTAAATAGCGCGCGCATCCCCAACTTCCTGTTACGCATTTCCGTCCCTTTTCACGAAATCACTCCCACAATCTCCAGCAATCGAGAGGAAAGATGTTACACATAAAAAAAAACGTTTGTAACAATTTGATTGTAAAATATTCCTCCCAGTTTAACTGCTTTACATCATTTTTGCCTTTTTTTTGAAATTTGGATATATTTAAAGGGAGGGGGGGGGGCGCACACTCAACTTATACAGGGATCGACGTATAGTCATAAATATATGGTTCAAACATTTGCAGTATTTTACATTTTGTAGCATTTTGAGTAGTGATTACTACTGAGAAATAAAGTGTAACGTTGGAAGATTAGGAAGAGAAAAAAAACATTAGCAAAACGAAATAGCGTTTTCTAAGATGGTAGAAATAAAATATTTTTTGCACAGAAGGCAGTCTCAAAGAAACTCGTTTCAATCGGACTTCCGTTTAATGTCCCTCTTAAGTTAGGTATAGTGACCTACTTCTAATTATTGATTGCTTCTAGAATGCAATTTCCTTCTTTATGGCTATCTTCGACTAATGTTCGACTCTGAGTCCGTGCATCTTAACGTATTTATTACGTAATTTCCAATTATCATTCTCTATTCGTAATTTTTTAAAAAGTTTATAAATAAACAATTTTTTTCTTTTGACATTCAGAGTAAAAATAT